>CM060948.1:212346487-212476487 GCA_030765055.1 Mantis religiosa
GTTGAACATTTTCTGGAGCGATATGATCATTGCATGGGAGGGGGGAGGGATGTAACGTAAACCTTACCATGATTTCCTGATAAAAGCTTGTCACTCTTTCAACGGTGTAAACCACGTTTCGTGTACATAACCGCTCTTGTTTAACTTATTCCTTTCCTCCTCTGCTATTCTGAAATAACGAGAATATCACGCTTTCATCCTCGCCTCTTTTAATTTTGAAGTAAATTTAAAAAGTTGAACCTATCCTGTGCAGGAAATTACTAAATATCTGTCATGAAGTCACACGGCTTTGCTAAGATGAAAGATAATGTCGTGACCCGAGTAAAATACAGTAGTATCTTGAAAATAATAGCTTATGGGTAGCAAGTTTGTGTTTCTTGTGTAGCTTTGGAATTCGCATTTCTTATAACAAAAAGAGTAAATTAATTTATTTCATTGTTATTGGCATGCTTAACAAGCTCTAATACCTGTAGTACTTAGAGTCACCATGAAAAATCCAATGCCACAGCCGGGATTTGAACCACGGATCTGCTGGTTTCAGTCCAGTCGCTCTAACCCATTGGGCTACCATGGCCAACTTGAAGTCATGATATTACATTCTCCATTTGACTCGTATATTTCCCCGGTAGACCACTAAGGGCTCTCGCATCCAGGAAAATGTCATTACGGCAAGTTGGCCATGGTAGCTCAATGGGTTAGAGTGGCTGGACGGAAACAAGGAGATCTGTGGTTCAAATCCGCACCATAGCATTGCATTTTTCATGGTGATTCTATCTATCAAACACCTTAGCCTATATACGGCTAGTGTTAAGAAATGATTAATTTCCATCGAATAACTAAAATAATAAGAGTTAAATGATGAAGCCTGGGATTCAAGTGCTTACAATAGTAAGTCGCCACAAACGGTGTATCTCGGATGCGAAAGCCCCTAGTGATTTACCGGGGAAATATACCAGTCAAATGGAGAATTTAATGTCAGGACAGCAAGTTGGCCATGGTAGCTCAATGGTTTAGAGCGACTGGACGGAAAATAGGAGATCCGTGGTTCAAATCCCAGCCCTGGCATTGAATTTTTCATGGTGACTATCTATCAAACAGCCTATATACGGCTGGTATGAAGAAATGATTAATTTCTATCAATTAACTGAAACCTGTAGTACCTGTTCCGAACGAAGGTGGAAGATGACGGTTTTTGCGCAGAAAGATCCAAAGAGGAGTGTGCTTTGGCACGAATCGGGACAAGACAATAATGCTTGCATTATTAACATATCTCTATTTTACCTCGCTGGACTGTCCTCATGAGTCCGAATATCATGTTCCGTGCAGTAGAGTGGATCTATAAATGAGGATTATAAAATTGTTCTGTCAAATAGTAAACCATTCCACATACTCTGAAACAGATATGCCTGATGTGATTACCCCACAGAGAGTTTAACCACTGACGCCTTAACTATTTAAATTATATTTACAAAGTAGAGAATAGGTGAAGAAGCACTTTATTCTTTTGTGTCTTTCTTCATAAAAAAAAAGTAGTACCGACTTCTCCTTACGAAAAATCGAGATGTAGAAATGCAATATTAAGTAAAGTATTCAAATAATATCAGTGAAAAACAACGGATTGCTTTTGATCCTTGGAGACTTTCTAGATCGCATGATGAAGGATGCCAGTTTCTGAATATAAAAAGTATACCACCACATTTACTAAGTTCACGGAATTGATGTATAGCATTTGAATCAGTAGAGCCAGACTGAAAAATTCAATGTCATAGCCGGGATTTGAACCACGGATCTCTCATTCTCCGTGCGGTTGCTCTAAACCACTAAGCTACTATGGCCAACATGCCGACATAACCTTAAATTCACCAACTGACTCATGTTTCCCGCTAGACCACTAGAGATTCTCATATGCTATGAGACACGCATCTTTTGTGGCGACTTACTATGCTGTAAGTACTTAAGTCCCAGGCTTCATAATTAAACCACTATATTTTTAGGTAAGTTGATGGAAATAATCATTTCTTTCACATTAGCCGTGTGTAGGCTAAGGTTTGAATGAATAGAGCCAGATTGAAAAATTCAATGCCAAAGCCGGGATTTGAACCACGGATTTCCCGCTCTAAAATAGTAATAAGTAGAATATGTTATTTTATATGACAATAAAAAGGTATATAAAAAGAAATTAGACGAATAAAATAATTTGGTCATTTTGGAAATATAATAAAAAGAATGGGTATATAAATATTAATAAAAACAATTTTTTGAATAGTTTAATGAATTGTCAGTGTAAATTTTAAGAGCATTTAAATAAAATTATTTGAATAATATTTATAAAAGAAAAAAATGCTGGTTACCGGTATTTTAAATGTAAAATAAAAAATAAAAAAAAATTAGAATAGCTGGAAAATATCTCCAGTTGTATCGCTGGACACCAGGGATATAGTTTTTCTTTTAGTCATATATTATTTTGTTGTCTTGAGTTAGTAATTAAGTAAGTAGGTAAAGATGTTTTGTAGAATTTTGGTATTTAATATGTGTTAGATTTTGTTAGGATATAGTTAAATATTTTCTCTTGTTTTTTTTTTTTTTTTTTTTTTTTTTTTTTTTAAAGTAGAAATGTTTATAAATAGTTATTTTTGAAAGCGTAGAGTCAGACTGAAAAATTCAATGTCATAGCCGGGATTTGAACCACGGATCTTCTGGTTTCCGTCCAGCCGCTCTAACAATTTGAGCTACTATGGCCAACGTGCCAACATGACATTAAATTCTCCAACTGACTCGTGTTTCTCCCGGTAAACCACTAGGAGTTCTCATAATCATATGAGACAACTACCTTAATGGCGGCAATTAAGACTAAAATTACAGTTAAAATTAAAATTACAATTTAAATTACAATTAAAATTGTACATAATAGTGTTCCAAACTATAAAGCCCGAGCCTTAAAGTACTTACAGCATAGTAAGTCGCCATTAAGGTAGCTGTCCCATGTGTTTATGAGAACTCCTAGTGGTTTACCGGGGGAAACACGAGTCAGTTGGAGAATTTAATGTCATGTTGGCACGTTGGCCATAGTAGCTCAGATGGTTAGAGCGGCTGGACGGAAACCAGAAGATCCGTGTCTCAAATCCCGGGTATGGCATTGAATTTTTCAGTCTGGCTCTACGTTTTTATAGTGCGTCCTACACAGGGCTAGTGTGAAAGAACAATTAATTTACATAGTTATTTTTGTTTATTTTAGTTATAAATAAGATGTTTATTTTTCCAGTTTTAGATTTTTTTGCTGGATACCAGTAAAGAATTTAATATTATTTTAGTTTTTCTGAGTAGATAGATTTTCTTAGATATTAGATATTTTTTGTTTTGTTACTGTTTTTCTTTCAGTTTAGTTTTTGTAATTAATCTGAAACAATTATTTATTTTACATATTCATGTGTATATTGTGTATTTTGGAAATAAATAGAAAATTTGAATGTATGCCCCGGTATAGTTTACAAGGTGTCGGGGTGGTCTATTCAGATTTTATTTTATTTTATTTTATTCCTTTATTTCTCCGTGTGGTTGCTCTAAACCAATGAGCTACTATGTCCAACGTGTTGACATGACATTAAATTATCTAACCTTACCTGAATAACATAGTGGTTTAACTATGAAGCCTGGGACTTCAGTGCTTACAGCATAGTAAGTCGCCACAAAATATGCCTGTCTCATAGGATATGAGAACCTCTAGTGGTCTACCGGGAAACATATGAGTCAGTTGGAGAATTTAATGTCATTTTGGCACGTTGGCCATAGTAGCTCAGTCGTTTCGAGCAACCGCACGGATAGCTGGAGATACATGGTTCAAATCCCGGCTATGGCATTTCTAGCTCTATTGATTCAAACCTAGCTAGAGTGGAAGAAACGATGTCCATCGATGTATAGCAGCATCTCTGCGATAGATGTGTCACAATATGGTGTCCTATCAGTTATTCTCTCGTCCTAGCAAGAAGCAGTGACATGAACCACGGCCCCTGTTGTGAAAGTCATTTTAATGCACGCATCGGAAATCGAATATTTCCCTGTTTGAGTTACAAAAAACATGACGTTCAGCTAAACTTTGGGTAAATTTTCAAGAACATAGGTAGAGAACTGGCACTCAATGACTGCATCAAATATTTCCTCTCAATTGCCCCTTCCACTACTTTCGTTTAGTCAAACGGTTTTCTCTCCTGGGAGGGACGTTGCCACTAGCATTAGACTAGTTTACAGTTACGGGTATGCTGCAATGTAAGAAAACATTATTTCTATAGGAATTGAATTGTTTTTGTATTCAAAGAATGGCAAGACGGTCTGTTTGCTCTGCTACCAGTTCGTTTTATTACACATTTTAGCATTAATTGTTACTTAAGAACGAAGTCTCTCGAGAAGAATAGACGAATGTATTGTATTGTAAGGTACTGTTTACTTGTGAATTGTAATAAATTTCAGAATCCACTTAACGTGTAACCTTTAGCTCTAGTAAATGATTATTTACTAATAAGGTAATGAGTAGCTTAATGTAACTCTATGCAACATTTTATGAAATGGCTCAATTGTATACTACATTCCCAAGGAGATCCGTTAAATTTTAAGTGAGATTAAAATTAATACTTGATCAATTACTGTCTCTGTAAATCAGTTACATTATTATTTATAACAAATGAAAATTCCCTTGAAGTTCAAGGTGTGTTTGTAATATACAAAAACTTTATATCGAGAATAACAGTCATATTGATCTCACTAAATATTGCCAATTATTGGAGTGGTCGTGCATAAGAAGTGGAATGGGGTGGTGTCGATGTTATCCCTCCACTACGAGTTTCCTACCCGTGTTCCAGACAAATGTATTAGGTGATGAAAGAAGTGCCTTGGAACACAGTTCTATTTTTATGTGGCACCAACGGATATCACAAGGAAGAGGCGATTCAAAAGATGATATGCGCAGTGGTCAGCTACAAGCGATCCGAAATGAACACAAGATCGTAGAAGTCGTATGTTACCAATCACAACTAGTTGGTAGGCGATTTCATATCACCAGCAGCAGGGATCAACTGTGACACGTACCACAAAATTCTGCCTGATGACCTGAATGTATCGCGTGTTAGCACAATCTGTCACACTTAGTACCGGAAGACAATATAATTTACAGGAAAATTTGCGGTGACCATGAGACCGACAATGATTCAACTGTTTTCAGCTTGATTACAACTGAGACGACTATGGTGTGTTATTTATGAGCCGCAACTCAAGCGAAAATATGCCATCGGGAAATCATCATTTTCGCCAAGACGGAAAAATCCATAAAGGCAGAAATCAAGATGACGCTTGAACTATTTTTTGACTCATTAAGTATTATTCATATTGAATTCATATCATGCGGAGTAACTAAACAAAACCGGTTACGTAGAGATTCTGTGACGCCGGTGCTGTTCTATTTGCCGTAAATGTCCTGAGGTTTGGCGTAGAAAGAAATGTCTATGTACACCAGAACGACCTGCACAACTCTGTGCTTTACCAAGGTATGCTTCTGGGACACTGTCTGCATTCACCTGATATCGCCCAGTGTGACAAAATCAATGAGTGGCAGTACTTTGACTTGCTCCATTCATAATTATTCCATAACCGTTCGAATATTTTATATGCAGCTTAAATCAGTCTAGTCAATTGAATGTTACATGACGTCACCGAATACGCTTTCCCCTTGATTGCTGTTCTCAAGACAACACCGAGAAGAATAGGTGAGGCGAGGGAAATAAAAAGTTACTCTTAGGCAAGAACTGGCGATGTAATAATTCATTATAACTGCGAGGTTTTAGAATACATAGCCTGTCCCTTTTCTGCAATATCCTTTCCAACGAAACTCCGCAAATGTTACCGGTAATTCAGTTAGCTGATTCCGGTGTAGATACTGAAGGAAGTAAAAGTATCATCCAGAACTAAAAACCTACTTATTACGATGGATAACAAATATTCAAGGCATAACTGAGTACAAAATCTGTTTACACTCTTTGGGGCCGGCGAATAAATTGAAAATAATCATATACCCCAATGACATATATGAAAATGAAACTCGTTTCAACGGAAATTTTCTTTCTGTTTGGTCAGCCGTTTCTCTGGCAACGCAAATGACACTGCCGCCGCGGAGTCCTAGCAGTGTTTGTAATAAAACTTGACTATGTGACTCGAAGATAAGTTTTGAATAGGCGGCATTATTTCCTCTTAAGCCCGAAATAGCGTGTATCATTAATATTTTTACCGCGTGTTTCTTGTAATATCCTCGACAGGCCAACATGAGTTTGGGTGGCAAAGGGAAGTGTAGAGGATATAAAATATGAATAAAGACAACGTAAAGCGAAGACGCTGCATAGCGGTGTGTTTGTATTTATGGGGCGAGCTTGTTGGGGCGCAGCCACCCTGAAACTAGTTAAGTTTTTTTCTTATTCACTCCGCCCTACAAATGCCTCAAATATCCATTTTCCATCATAACATTTAAAATTAAGAAAGCTTGAAAATCTTCTCAATATCATAACCATTTTCTGTTCTAGACGATTATTGCTTTTTTGCAAGCTCTAAGGTAACAAATCTGAGGGGGGGGGGGGGGATCTGCTAAATGAGCAAGTTTTTTCTTCCTTGTTGTTCTTCTTTACTTCAAGATATAGGCAATAACATGCCTGTTCTGCCTTTTTTTCTAGGCCTACCCACTGCTCAGCTTCCACTAACTTTATTTTTATATGGTTGTTTCTCATCCTTTAATCTATCGTTCATATAAAATATTTTAATTCCTCTCGTATTTCTCAACTTTTATGTTATTCAATATATTGTACCCTATAATTCCTCTCAGAAATTTTATTTCTGAGGCTTGTATCTTACTTTTGTGACTTTTATTTAGGATGTAACAGGTAAAGCCATAACTTTTTGAGGATTTGGTTTTCTTTCTCTTCTAATTTCGATTTTAAAAGTCGATTTAACTCCTCCACAGATTCCCTGGAATTTGGCTAATTTTATGTGTGTTTGTTTGTTTGTTTGTTTGTTTATTTGTTTGTTTAACGTCCGCTTTTACTACATGCGGTGACACATGTTACACGACATGAAGATGCAGCACCAGTGGAATGAGATGGCGTGGAGGGGGGCCGGAGATTCCGGAGAAAACCCGCTCCAGCTCCATGTTGTCCGCCATAAATCTCTCTTTGCGGTCACCTGGGATCGGGCCGCCTTGGTGAGAGTCAAAAGGTCTAACCACTCAGCCACGGCATGGCCTGTTAATTTTTGGTCTGTGTTACAGACGAACACTCACTATCCTGAATGATTAAAAGGTTTCTTTATTCTATAAGTTGGTTATTAAGTATTAATTTTTGTTCTTAGCGATTTCTGTCTTTAAATTCCATCACTGCATTCGAGTATCTTGTCTTATTTTAAAAGTAGGACTCAACAGTTGTTTCCATTTCTTCACTGGACCTTCAGTATAGATTCTGAAAATTTAAAGTAGTTTTAATTGCTAGTTTCCTATCTTGATACGGATTTTCTATATTTTTTGTCAATTGTTGTGGGTGTTCTTCCACAATTTTCCATAATGTACTTCTGTTTACTCGAACGAAGGGTTTTCTCTAACTCAATAAACGCCATATGAGTTTTTTTCATTAAATTCCCTATGTTCAATTATTTGTTTTTAATAAAGGTATTTTGTGTACATGAATCCGCCTTTTTAAAGCCATTTTAATTTTCTAAAATAAGGTGTTTGGTTTCGGTCAGGATGAGTTACCTGGATAAGGTTTTTCCGGGTTTTTCCCCTTATCCTAAAAGACGAGTATCGCGTAACTCTAAGCTCCATGGACCCTAGGCTTATATGAGCATCGTTTCACCCATTCCATTCATCGTCCGATATGACTTAACGTTGGAGGACGTAAATTACACAAAAAAAAAAAAAAAACTGTTTGGTAATACTCTATAAGCTGATGTATTTCAATACCTTTGTATATATGCTATCTTGATACATAAGACGTATTCTTATGGTTATTATAGTCGTGGCGTTTTCCTTTTATACAAATGGAAATCATTTGGGCTGTTAACCAGTGTTGTGGGATTTGTCGTCATCTCCAGCACAAAATTCAGTGGCATAGTCGGAATGTGTATCAAGGTTCTTCGTCTCCGTCCGGTTGCTCTAATCATTGAGCAACCATAGCAACCTGCCAGCAGGACATTAAATTCTGCAACTGACTCGCATTTTTCCGGTAAAACACCAGGCGATCTCTCATGTGCACGTGAGAAGACTATCTTAATGGCGACTTACTAGTAAGTAATTAAGTATGCAAGTACTTTTAAGTCCACGCCACTATTAGGTCTGGACTATGTGGTCTGAGCTATAATGCCCGGGTAGTGAGGAAGTGAGGCGTAGGGTAATATTAAAAATGTATGAAGTGCTGAGGATCAAACTCTTCAGCTGTGAAACTTTGCAGTGTAAAAATCATAGGATGCTCTCCACTCCTGTCTCGTGGCGGAGCTGTTTATAATATGAAGCGTCCTTATATCATTAAAACTGGACGAGGTGTCGATCAGAAATATGAGTTATTGCAAACAAAGTACAACTGAGTTTTATCCCCTTTTAACATACTCCCCTCCTCTATCTATACACTGCTGCATACGTGTCTTCCATTGTTCATAGCAATAGTGTAGGTCATCCGTTGACACCCTCTTCAACAAATATGTTCCTTTCAATATACTTTTCACTTTTGGAAACAGAAAACAGTCATAGTGAGCCAGATCTGGTGAATATGGAGGATGTTCTAGCACAGGAATGAGCTTGTCCGCTAAAAAACTCTTTCACAAATATGACATTGCATGCTGGCACTTGTCGTTATGCATAATCCATGCATCATTCTTCCACATATCCAGTCTTTTCTTCCTTACTCTTTCCCTCAGCTTGATTAGGACTTCTCTATAGGATTCCTAATGGATCCTCAGACACAAATTCGATCATGATAACACCCCTGATATAACTTCACGTTCATCTTCAACCACTTCCTGACGCTCTGAAAAGCGTGTGCGCCACGCCCGTGACATAGCAATATCCCCAAACACTTTCTTTAACACATGAAAACATTCCTTTGGCGATTTTTTAATTTCACGATGAATTTGAGGTTAACGCACTGCTCGACTTTTAAGTGAACCATGCTCGCGGCACTACCATAAAACAACCTCCCCTACAACCAAGGCTCAGAGGCAAACTAATGCGGATAGAGACACCAAAATAATGGTGGTTGATCTTGAAGATTCAAGGTTAAACTGCATTTCACTACCAACCTCCCATATTGCGTCTGTGCAATAGATGTGCAGTCTCGTTATTCAATTGCCAAACCTCGTATTAAAATGGAACACGTTTTTGTGCATTGTTCTTATATTGTATTCCGGTACTCCTTTTAAACTATGTTCTCTAATATATCTTACTGTAAGGTCCAGTATGTTTGCAATTACTTTGCTTTCTACCTTTATGTAACGACATGTATGTTTACCGATGCAACTGGCGACATCTCCTACAATAGTCACGGCCATAAATGTTAAAATTCCAATGAATCTTTTCAGGTTAGGCAGTGACATTTACAAACTTTAAGACATTTTTAGAGAAAATTGTTGCTCTTATAAATACACTTTACAAATGTGTGAAATAATAATAATAATAATAATAATAATAATAATAATAATAATAATAATAATAATAATAATAATAATAATAATAATAATAATAATAATAATAATAAATAATTGTTTTATTATTATTATTATTATTATTATTATTATTATTATTATTATTATTATTATTATTATTATTATTATTATTATTATTATTATTATTATTATTATTATTATTATTATTATTATTATTATTATTATTATTATTATTATTATTATTATTATTATTATTATTATTATTATTATTATTATTATTATTATTATTATTATTATTATTATTATTATTATTATTATTATTATTATTATTATTATTATTATTATTATTATTAATTATTACTGTCGTTCTCTAACGTAAGTAATATAGGAGGATGAATGAAATGGGTAGAATCATGCTTAAATGAGCTCAGGTTCCTTAGAGCTTAGACATGCCCAAAATTCATCTTTCAGCATAAGGGAAAACCCCGGCAAAACCTTATCCAGATAACTCATCCGGCCCAGATTCGAACTCGGGAGTTCTTGAATGTGAGGCAGACCCGCTACTGCCAAGCTACAAAGGCGTCCTGTGTGAAATTTTCATCTCTGTACCGCAGCATCTTTCGCCAGTGTCCATACAGGCCTTGGTTTAGTCAACTGTAACTGCACGTCTATATGTAACAGCCAGGTGCTAGCTCGCCTCGGTAGCGTAGATGGTAGTGTGTCTGCCTCACGTTCGAGAGGTCTCGAGTTCGAATCTTGGTCAGGGTGAGTTACCTGGATAAGGTTTTATCCTCAAGGACGAATGCTGGGTAGCTCTAAGCTCCATGGACCCTGGAGACATTTGAGTATCATTTCACCCATTCCATTCATCGTCCGATATGACTTAACGTTGGATGACGTAAAATTAAAAAAAAAACTACTCCCATGCTTCAGAGGTGCGCTGTGTGAAATTTAATATTTAATTGTAAAACAAATTACTAGTAAATTTTATAAAATATCAATTGAAAAACCCTTACGCATGTTTGTAAAATTCGGCATTAAAAGCTTCCATTGTGAAACAGATTTCTTTAAAACAAATTGATAAGCAGGTTGTGGTTTACAAGCATTGTGAATGTTGTGTAGCTTGCTCTAGGTATTGACCATAAATGCATAAGTGATACCAATTTCTGATACGGGGGTAGACAATGTTTTGGACCGATGTGTGAGAAAGTAAGTGGTTTAAAGTTCCATTTAAGTTGAAGATGTTATAATGTACTTAATGTTTAAAAGCCACAACAAGTTTAGAAGGATGTTATACTTAAATGGTTTAAATTTGTATGACCTTAGCACGTTAAGTTCGCAAAAGGTTTTATCTTGTGCTGCGAAACACGCCCAAACTCTGCCAAGCAGTTAATCTGTTGCACCAAAGTGCCCGTTAGCACCAAGTTAATAGCCTGATTAGCACTAAAGCTTCTAATTTACCTTAAACGTGTAGCATGAAAAACCCCAATTTACCATCCTCTGCAGGGGTCGCAAACCCTCCAGCATTTTTATGACCTCCCACCGGGGGGAGAGTTCTTTGTTGAGTTTTATGGGAACTACGACAAAGGCAGACTGCGTAACAGTTTAAAAATTAAAATGTTGGATGTTATGAAGTCATTAAAACATAAATCTACCAACGGGGATGCTTCCAGTTCTTTGGGGCAGGAATTGTGTGAGAAAGGTGGCGTGATGTCTCCCTATGTGAACTTTCATCTGTGGCTTTATAATCCCATAATTGTCACATTACCTATGTGCTTTGCATCAGAACGCTTCTGCTGTTTAGGAGTTGAAACGCAAGCAATGCAATTTTAATTTTACAAAAAGTGTGTTAATATTTTTCTGGAGATGCAATAAAGGCTTGATTCTATTTCAGAGAACATTTTAGTATAGATTTATCGTAAAGTCGACAGTTTTTTTAAACATGTTTACCTTCTCTATTAGTTAGCAGCAGAAGCAGTGCATTCCACCCTTAAAATACGATATCGAGAATTACGGGGTCTGAAGCTCCCTGAATAAATGAATTGTAAAACAGGACCAGCAAGATCCAAAAACCTAAGTTTGGTTAAATACCATACTTGGTATTTAATTCAACAGCTTCGGAGGTTACGACAGGAAGATAACAAAAATATCCCCACACTCTAAATTACCCTGAACATGAAAGTAATTTAGATTATGACGTTTAAGTCATTGCTCAATTTCTTTTCAGGTGGCAAGCCAGGTGAACAGAAGATTAGAAATCGACGTTTCGGGAGTGTGCATCTCTCTCATCATCAGATATTTATTAAATGTTATAACCACAAATGAAACGCTGGATATAACACAAACATAAACAAAGACAAAACACTATCAAAATTCGCATTACAGAACAAAAGAGTGTTTTCAGTAAATTAAAAGCCAGGCCAGGAGATGGCGTGAGTATAGAAGCACGTTCATAGGGAATGCGGTACACTCCCGGAACTAGGATGTCCAAGTATATAGGGCAAATCGGAAGGACCATCGCTACCAGAATAAACAAACATGAACGGAGCATTAGTTTAATGCAACCTGAGAAGTCCGGGCTGACAGAGAATTGTTTTGATAACGAACATAGAGCCAACTTTCGGGAGACGACCATCTTTGCAAAATGCAACAGTTACTGGGAGCGGAGAGTTAAGGAGGCTTTGGCCATTTCCTCCGAGAGGAGCACGCTTAATCGTGATGCTGGATTTCAGTTCAGCTCTTCTTGGAAACCGGCCTTAAAAATGGAAAGACGTCAATTTAAGAAGCAAAGATCAATACAGCTTGATAATCAAGTTAAGTAGTTATGTTTCTTTGACCCAATTAATTTTCTATACTCACGTCATCTCCTGACCTGGCATTTAATTAACTGATAATAGTATTTTGTTCAGTAATGCGAATTTTGATAGTGTTTTGTCTTTGTTTATATTTTTGTTGTATCCAGTGTATCATTTGTGGTTATAACATTTAATAAATATCCTGATGCTAGGAGAGATGCACACTCCCGAAACGTCGATTTCTAATCGTCTTTTCTGCTGGCTTGCTGCCCGAGAAGAAATTGAGCATATATGTCGACAGGAAAGCTTCAGATCTTATTAGTTCAGTCACTTTTTATTTTCTAAACATGACCATTTTTTTCATAAACTGTTAAACGTAAGACACAGAGAGAAAAAGTCTCATTCCAGAAAAACAATGCAGATCTTGTTACATGAATTAATTGCGGCCATAATTATTTCGTAGGAGCTGTTTGTGAATAGTATGAGTTTTCACACATTCCTTTAAAAATGGCAAATCATTATTCATTTTTCCTTATGGCTATACAAAGAGCATCAAATTTAAAAGCAAAGTACATTGCGGCGTTCTTAATCGTTTTACATTTCTCTATTTTTTCACGTGCAGTAGAGTAATAAGAAAAGATAGGAGGGTTTGTGCAAGGTTGGGTAGGGGGTATTCATTTGAATGAAACACATAAGGGTGTACATTTTTTTTTTTTTTTTTTTTTAAATCTTCGTGTCGCAAACTTGGTAGCTGCTTATCCACATTTTAATTTACAAATATAAATCTATGTATATTCAGAAAGATATTTACTTCACAAAATTATTATAAAGTAGGTAATCTTGCATTAGTAGAGTTGTTTTTATATTATTTAACCAATTTTTTATCATGATCATATTTACATGAAGTGTGTGTAAGCTTTCCAAATAGCCAATGAGATATACGGAGTTCAGGTTTTCATTAGTGATTTGTCAGTGATATAGTTTCGTAAATTAAGTAAAATTTCCGATTTTTTTTGTAAATTTACAAAATCAGTCCCCAACATGACTCACAGCGCAAAAGGCAGTTCAGGCTGAGTATGCCTTCGTTGGTTGTCTGTGCACCAGGCCTAGCCATGCCGTTATTTTGGAGTGTAGTAACTTTGAAATTGACGCGCAGCGTTATCTAAATGTCGGCTCCTGACTGAGAAATTGTCAAACAGGGCTTATAATTGCTTTAGCAAAATCTTGAGTCACACGTAACACTGAAATCTCTGTGAATTCCCTCATAATGAATTATAAGTAGCTCATGGAATATTTTAATTCGTTTTATCATGTGTTACTTAAGGGTGATTATGATGATGACGACGACGACGATAATGATGATGATGGTGATGATGATGGTGATGATGATGATGATGATGATGATGATGATGATGATGATGATGATGATGATGATGATGATGATGATGATGATGATGATGATGATGATGATGATGATGATGATGATGATGATGATGATGATGATGATGATGATGATGATGATGATGATGATGATGATGATGATGATGATGATGATGATGATGATGATGATGATGATGATGATGATGATGATGATGATGATGATGATGATGATGATGATGATGATGATGATGATGATGATGATGATGATGATGATGATGATGATGATGATGATGATGATGATGATGATGATGATGATGATGATGATGATGATGATGATGATGATGATGATGATGAAGAAATGAATGCTCTCGTTTTAGAAACCTGCACATAGGTACGTTGACATTTTGCACCGCTTAATCTCGACTTTCAATCAAATTCTAAGCTCCCGATTAAACTTATCGCGTCCTTCATGTTTCAAAAGTCTAATAATACGTATCTATGCGTGGCTAAATCTTCATCCTTGCATAGTGCCCATATATTCAGAGCTCTTTTCGCTTTCACGTTTCCTGCATAAGGGGCCTTAGATAAGTCCATTATGTGTAAATGTTTACTCAGTGTGTTGTAACTTGTACGACAATCAACAACATCTCAGAGTTTAAACCAGATAAACTCCAAATAATCTTACCCTGCTTACCACCTGGACCCGAAATTAATATGTCATCATTTTAGGCTACGCCCCTGATAACGTCTAAAGGGATACGTTTGGGATAGACCCGCTGAAGTATAATAATGCCTGTTATCTCTCTCTCTCTTTTACTCCGTTCTCGTTTTTAACGTTACAATATAATACAACTTTTTGAGAATGTTAACACATGTATACCGGGTGGTTCGAAATATATGCGAAAGCTCTGGGGATTAACAGTGGACCTAAACGCAAGCAAAAAGTTCAAATAAGTATGTTTATGAATTTTGCTTAGTTTCTAAGCAACAGTCATCCTTAGTGGTGTGCATAGCTAATACGGAGATAAAGTTTAACTAGTCCCCTTAGCTTTCGACTTAGGCGTAATTTTGTTTTATACAAATTGGCTCCGTTGATAACAACTTTGAATACGGAGGACAACATACATTATTAATGGGATAAGTGGGCCACCAAGAACCGAGGATGTCAGAAAGATTGAGGTGGAATAGTAACTGAATGGACTACTGGAAGAGCAGTCGTTTCTAACGTCAGATGACAACCTACTTCAGGACCAGGAGGAGCCCGTGATGATCAAACTATGATGACAACTTTGGACACCCATGGAAGGATAGAGGCTGGCAGGAGATGTAGAATGGAACAACTCGTGATCAACAGGAATAAATATGATAAACCCAATTTAGGTTAGGTCAGCAATCTTATTAAAGAATAAAATATAGCTTTTTATTTTTAGGCAGACGCTTGTAATTAATTTAAAAAATTTTAGTAGTATAATTTGTATAAGATTGCTGAATAGGTTAGATTTATATTGTAAGATGCTGGAAGTCAGCAGCATTAGGTTTATTAGTTATTTAGTTTAATTAGAAATAAAATGTATCTGCACAACTGTGTTTTGTAAGAGTATAAAAGAATAAAGTTAAAAGGAATAAAATCAGTAGATGCCATACTCTGGTATAGCTTCTAGAAGCCAAAGTCTCGGTAATGCAGATTTTATTTAGTTTTTTATTGTTCTTTTTATTTTTTATAAAAATTGGCTACACTGAACTGGAACTAATAAGCTCTACATTCTCTATTGCCTTGCTCTTACTCATATGCTAAGACACTGCCATTTATCCTAACATCGTTGCTCTACTTGCTGACAAAGAATTTTCACATTAGGAACAGCTCTGGATTGCACTATGGTCATTAAATGACTCCGTAACTATAAATTAAATGAATTCAGCTCTGAAGAACAAGTAGGTTAAGATGTCCTCGCCATTTACTAATTTGTTTGTGAATCCCTAATTAAAATTTTTGTAGAGGAAGAACGAAATGACGTAGTGCTCCATCGAGTATGAACCACATGTGCTGAATTACATTCAGTTGAAATTCTTCCAAACAAAACATATAAATGAATTATTAAAATGTCGCAGTTTGTATACTCTAGCAATATTCCAGATAAAATGAAAGGGTGCGTTAGTGTGTCCCCAAGTATTCCAGCACAAACATTAATGTTGAATTGTGAATGTCCTGTTTCCAAACATCCCTTGGGTTTTTCATCAGTCCATGCATGAGTATTGTGAAAGTTTTGCACTCCCTTTCTTGTGATATTATAGCAAAGAGAAAATGTTGAGTTCGTTGTAACCAAGTACAAATGATGCTCTGGGAGGAAACTCATCTTTACTAAGATTTTGGACTGTTGGAAAGTGATATGGGTAAAGAATTTGTTCTCATTGAGTTCTCCACTCTGTCAGTTGATACATATCCTCGATAAATTACTAAGTTTCTGATGCCACTCCAGCCATTTTCTCAAACATTTTGCTTCATTTAAATTGTAATAGCTTGTGCATACATAAGGCGCATTTCTGCCTTTCCCTATTAGTTAGCTCCATTTGATTTGATCAGTTAATATTATAATATAATTAAACCTACAATAGCAAAATTTGTAATTATCAAATGAAAGTTGTAGCCTATGATTGAGTGTTGTTACTGGGGCACGAACAAACTACGGAGTTAGTACATGCCCGCCCACCTAACAGGGATATGGTCGATCTCCCATTAAAAAATACCCCGTGCGGTACGATAGTCATTGTGTGCAGTTCCTCTCCTCCAGAGGATTTGTTTTGGCAGTTTCAAGTAGGTTCATTTTCTTGAAGTTTGCTTTGCTGGCCACTGCTCAGAGAGGAGACGAGTTGAGACAATTGTGAACGGACAATTTTGAGTAGACCGTTGACAGTGACAGTTGTGTTGAATAGAATTGTGTGTACTGTAGCGAATGTAGTTCAGTTGTGGTTTCGATTTGACGGATCAGATACGTTTGTTCTGAGTCTGTTTCGGAAGTGTAATATTTGCACTACGCTAAGCGCCCAATGTATAAATAAACTGTGTTTAGTAGCAACTGGCGTTTTCATTTCTTAGCCTTTGTTTGTTTACTTTGTTATAGTTGTGCTTTAAGTGTAACTTGAAAGAGGCACAAATCAACAACTTGAATGGCTTGTAAACCTGCAGATCATAAAAGTTTACTGTTTCTCAAAAACAAACGAAATAGGGAAGCTAAGGAAATGAAAAATAGGACAACATATTCTATAAATACTTTTTAGAAATTTAGTCCTCTAGATATAGATTATGCACTCTTGAGTGCAATGGTAATTATGACAATGAAGCCTCACAAAAATAGCTGCTGATTGTTATTGTATATTAGCGATGCAGAATAATTCACTGAAAATGAGTTCAGTGAGTGGGCATTTGTTGCTTTGTTCCTTCGTAGCCTTCCAGAAGGGACGCCAATATTGAAATCAGCAGAAAGACGAATCGCAAGTCAGAGTTAACGGTCCTGTTTAATGAGTTTAAAGTTTGATTGGATGAAGTTGGCACAGCAAAATGCCATAAATCTGAGTTTTTCGCCGTGGTAGTTTTTCACTCTGACACTCCGAAGTCACCAGTGGCAAGAAGAGCGTTCCTAATTGCCTTCGGTGCAATTACATTCTACCACCACCACCGTCCGAGTAATCTGCAAACCGCACTAACCCGACAGCAAATGTATACCTTTTAAACATGCCGCAGACCAAAACAAACTCTGTGTTGCGTTCTGGTATAACCCAAGAGAATTGAATTTATGCAACGCTCGTCTTTGCTTCATGAACTTGGTGGCTCTGTTTTATGTAATTATCACGATTAACATTAGCTGCAAAAATCATCTCCTGCAAGCTATTCTCACAAAAGCTTACTCTTGTTACAAGATTAAGTACCTATTTAGTTGAAGGTTAAGAGAAATTAGTAATTAACAATTACTGAGAAATTCGACATGACCTAGACCCTGTATGCATTGAGCAGAACGAGCAGACTTCCATGTAGTATTGTGATTTTGTGGGTTCATAAAACTAAAAGTTCTATTTGCATAAATTCAAAATGCTCTTTATTTCCGCGGAAACACACTTTGTTCAACCCTTTCAGTAGCAGAATTACGTAACATACACAAATACAATCTTCGTCATTTCTGCACAAACAAAAGAGTTCACTTTCAAAACACAGCTGCAGGCACACGAATCAGTTCCAATTACCACTCTCTCTCGTTAAACTAGCCACGGCTTCTTTAATATACCCACTCACTGTTCGAGAAATTACCGGTATTTTCTGGAAGAAAAAAAACAGACGGCACTAGAACCTTCCAGTTATCCAGCTTTAACTCTTTCGGCAAGCTTTTTACCTCCGCGCTGCACATTCCAGCTATCTATCTTTGTTTCGGCTAGCCCTTTATCTCCGCGCTGTACTATCTGTCCCTTTGTGCGCGCCGACCGCAAATGCCTTTCAGTAGAAGGAAAGAAAATAATTTAAATATGCTTATTATATTGATAGAACATCCGCTGAAGTATATGAAAATGGAGAATTATGAGTACATTTTGCAGAAATCGCAGATTCAATACAAAAAGGGTTAATGTATCCAGGTTTCCTTTTTCGAAACTCGTAAATATTTAAAGAAATACCTTTAATTTCTCTTTCGAAAATACTAAATGTGCATCTATAATTTGAAATCCTTAGACCGATTTGATGGAAAAACATAATAAAATATATTAAAATGTTTATTATGTTAAAAGTTTACCCTTCTTGAATTTATCGGGTGGACATTTGCCAATTCCAGTTTCACATTTTTTCCAGTATATCCCTGAAACCTTCATCTCGACGGGTAGTCCAACGCTCCATAGTACACTGGTGTTTCCCATTCTTAATAAGTTTTCTGTCTATTCTATCACCCAACATTTTCTTGCGTACTCTATTGATCTTTAGCTCCTTCTTAATTTCTTCATTTTCTATGCTATTCATCGTCGCACGTAGGAACTTAATATCTGCCGTACGTTACCTCGTACTTGACATCGTTTAAGCAAGAATACTACACATTTCACAACCCTTCAGACAATATTTTTTCAGTCTTCATACGCAAACTACCGTGCTCCCTCATTGAACAAGAACTTAATGATGAACTTTGTGCTCAGATCTTCCCTGTTCGTAAGGTTACACATTTACCACGTAAGAACAAGGAACCGATGCTTATCTGTGTGGTTGACATCCTTAACAATGACCAAGGTAAGCATATTCTTAATCTATCCCGACTACTGTACAGCGTAGTCAAAGTAGAACATCGCCGACAAATTACGGAACTGCCTCAATGTACTAACTGCCAAAACTATGGCCACACCAAAAATTACTGCCACCTAGAGCCCCACTGTGTTCGCTGCACAGTCAACCATCACTTTTCTCAGTGCACGAAGCCCTCTACTACACCAGCTCAGTGCGTTAATTGCCAACAAGATCATCCGGCAAACTATCGCGGTTGTTCGCATTACTTAGAGCTGAAGGAACGACAGTCTCGGCGCTTTCACAATTCATAGCAACCAAACTCAGCTTCTCAACAACAGCCACTGGTTCAGCAACAACAAGCACAGCGTCCACAACAGCAACAACAAGCACGACATAGTCCTTCCGCAACTGTTCCTTCTCCGCCATCACGGACTTATTCACAGGTACTGACTGGACGTTCACCTCCCTCTCAAAGACGTACTTCAATTCCTTCACCAGAGGATTCTGCCTCTGCATCCCCGTCTTGGACCTCCTTGAAAGAAATGATTGCACCGCCAGGTACTTTTCTGTGCAATCTGTTGTCTCCAGTTCTCCCACAACTGCTGCAGCTTCTTCGTTCCCTTCTTTCTCCAATCTTCCACAATGGCCACCCGTAATTTGTCATTTCTACGTCAGCTCACACTCCTGAATTGAAGCTCTCACGGTCTTCGGGCTAAACGTTCCTCCTTCATAGCATTTCTTACGCATCACAATGTTGATATAGCTCTTGTAACAGACACGCATTTTCTTCCCAATGAGAATTTCACTGCTCCTGGTTACGTTATTTACCGGCAGGACCGTGACGCACATAAAGCATCTGGAGGAGTGGCTCTTCTCATCCGACGTTCTCTGAGTCACAGCGAGATATTTCTCCCACATGTGCCCAATTTGTAAGTGGTGGTTATTAAACTATATTGTGCAGACGGTGGTGACCTTGTCATTCTTAGCGCATACAAACCACCTAATCGCAGGCTGAATACTAAACTTCTCTCACTTCTCTTTCCTGCGGGGAGCAGCACTCTTCTTCTAGGTGATCTCAACTGTAAGCATTCCTCCTGGGGATGCCGAACGACAAATCCAAATGGCCGACTTCTGTTTACAGCCCTTGCTACTTATGGCCTATCGATATTGGCGGCCGAAGATCCTACTCATTTTCCTTCCAACCCCTTATTTGCCCCTGATATTCTAGATATCAGTATACACCGTATAATCTAAACCTGCCCACTTTTGTTTCTTCCATACCAGAGCTTGATTCTTATCATTGCCCGGTGATTGTCACCTTTTCTATTCCACCTGCCTTCCACCAATTAATTGGGAAACATTTCAGTCTCACCTGGATGCAACACTCACCAGCTCGTACCAACTTGCCACTAATGACAATGTGGACCTGGCGATACAGCACTTCACTGACACCATTTGCAGCTGCGCTTGACTTTCCACTTCACCACATAGACGACATCATTCTTCGCCCTGCTTACCCCTCTCCATTTTAAGTCTCATCCGAGAATAACACAAAGTTCGTCGACAGTGGCAACGGACCGACAACCCTGGCTCCGTCGAAAGCTCAACGGACTAATTCGACGGGTGAAACTGGAGTTGGAGCGACGTCGTCTAGTGTCCTATGAGCGCTATCTTGCGTCACTCTCTCCTTCTGACCTAACGCTCTGGGAGGTCACCAAACGTGTTCTTCGTGAGCCGACTGTTGTACCGGCGCTGTCTGCAGGTGATAGACTGGTTACAGATATTCGCACCAAGTGTGAAATTTTGGCCGATCATTTTGAGCGTGTTTTTGCACTTCCCATTTCAGCCAATGATGAGACTATTGCAGACGTGGAAAAGGAGTTACATACCTATCGCACTCGACCCACAGTCTCACAAAGGATTTCATTTACAAGCCCACGAGAACTATCTTCCTTGATTCGAGCCCTTCCCTTTAAGAAATCTCCCGGCACGACTTGGTTCCTAACATTGTTATCAAGAAGCTTACCAAAAAAGCAGTTGCATACTTGGCATCCAGCCTCAATGCCTGTCTACGCCTCGGCTATTTTCCTCGCACCTGGAAGTTTGCCCATATAGCAGTCTTCCATAAGTCTAATAAACCCAAACACCTCCCCGAAAGCTATCGTCCTATAAGTCTGTTGCCGACCCTCACCAAGCTGTTTGAAAAAAAAATCATCACCATCTTCTGTCTTACATCCGCCTTATCAATATCGACTTCGTCACAAACATTCCACTACCCATCAGCTTTTACAATTAACTCAGTCAATTGTCCACGGCTTTCAGGCCCATCAGTATACCACGGCTGTCTTCCTTGATGTGGCACAGGCATTCGACAGGGTTTGGCATGATGGTTTGCTCATTAAGCTCTACCGCATCGGTCTTCCTAATTACTTATCACATCTAATCCACAGTTTCCTCTACGACCGCAGCTTTTCAGTGCCCATTGGTGGAAAGATTTCATACCCACGTAATATTACCCCAGGTGTCCCACAGGGTTCTGCATTTGCCCCGACTCTATTTAATATATGCATTTTTGATATTCCTGGCTTAGCTCCGTTTTCTTTAGCTCTTTACGCTGATGACGCAGTACTATATTATTCTCATGTTAATCTCCAGCACGCACAACAAGTAGTACAGCTCTCTTTATATCACCTAACTCATTGGTTCAGCACTTGGTGGATCTCTTTAAACCCTCAGAAAACCGAGGCTCAAATATTCACTCTTTGCCGATATACCCGCTTCCTCCGTTGTGTCTCTACAGGAACAATGTTCCTTGGCTCTCCAGTTCAACTCCCGTTAAATACCTTGGAGTGCTTTTGGACTCTAGACTGACCTGGCGTGCTCATATCGATCGTCTTATATCACTGGCCTCCGGACAACTTTCAGAACTCTCACCTCTGTTGCATCGCCGTTCCAGCCTCAGCCTACAGTCTTCATTGTTACTCTACAAATCACTCGTTCGTCCGCTTATTACATATGCCTGCCAAGTGTGGGGGGCCGCACACAAATGTCATCTGCGTCGTCTTCAGGTTATACAGAATCGCTTCATGCGCATCGCTACCAACGCTCCATGGTTTATCCGTAATCAGCAGCTCCATCACGAACTAGGACTGTTACCTCTTAACGACTTCATTCGCAGGATCGCCTGTCGTTTCTTTTCCACGCTGCAAGAAGTTACAGGAGCTGTGCATTATAACATAGGCGTCTGCACGCGCCAGCCCTCACGCTTGAAAAGGAGACTATCAGAGGACCTGCTTCTGAGTGATACATCTGATTCGAGTGATTCTAGAGTTTGATGTCTGTCTCACATCTTCAATATTGACATAATTTCTCAGAGAGTATGATTGGAGTTCTAACCTAATGTAGTTAGGTGGCGGCCTGTTAGCCTACTCCTGAGTGTTAGTGTTCCTTAATGCATTGTTCTGTTACCTTCTTCTCACTCTGATCTGTAAAGCATTGTACTGCTGATTGATCAACAAAAAAATATGAAAAAGGGTATACGCTTTCTACTTTATACCTTATAGAGGGAAGTGAATGTTAGGTTGAGGATGGAAGTATTAAATGATAAACAGAACAGTAAACAACATCAAAGAACTGTAGATAAGTTAACCAAAACTAAATGGCTTATACAGTGAGACCAGCATTTTATTTCACGTGTTTGATAATACTAAATAAAGCATTTGTAACTGAAAAGGAAGCTGTTGATATTTACAGTAAGTGGTTGAAAGTATTGTACAGTTAAGATCATAACAAAATGCTCTGAAGTTAAACAAATATATATTATCATTGATGTAACGATTTTTAAAATTCATATTTTTAATTAAACTAAATTAATCGTGCGATCGTTGAACTCCCTTCAGCTCTTCCATCCATCAAAATCCGTCATTTCGGCGTTCGTATAGCACT
This sequence comes from Mantis religiosa, assembly GCA_030765055.1. NCBI lineage: Eukaryota > Metazoa > Arthropoda > Insecta > Mantodea > Mantidae > Mantis > Mantis religiosa. The sequence goes on from CM060948.1 coordinate 212,369,534, forward strand.
CCATATTGCTTGGATTGCAAAACCCTCCCTATTAGGACGCAATGTTTAGTTTTACACTCAACAGTAACCTTGCAACTGTCCGAGTCATTAGTCCACTTTTGCACAAATAACTGCCCTTTGCCCCATTACCTGAAAGATAGGGTGCGGCCCAATAAATTTTGAGATTCGCTGCGCTGCCTAATCACAAAATCATGTAATATTGAATGCTGCATAAAATTATACCTAAGAGAACTTAAGAGTTGCGGTACCGAAATTCACACTAGTGACGTTTATAAACTACTCAACGGCTATAATCGTTGGGTGTCGTTTTGAAACAACCTGTATATGCGCGTGTGTGGGGGGGGGGGCGGGGTTGTGGGGCCCAGAGCACAAAGTATCATTTCAGCTCTCTTCAACCTCTATCTATTGTTGTCAACTTAATTTACTCTTTGAAACAACCTGTATATGCGTGTGCGTGTGTGTGTGTGTGTGGGGGGGGGGAGGGGTGGTTGTGGGGCCCAAAGCACAAAGTGTCATTTCAGCTATCTTCAACCTTTATCTATTGTTGCCAACTTAATTTACTCCTTACATCACGTATGGTTCTCAGCACTTCTTATATATTATTTTCCATTGTTCGGCAACTTCCCGATATAAGTGAATACTTAGAAAGTCATCAAACGTTTCAAACTTGGAACCCACGCATATCCTGAGATGGGACTCTGCTCGAGATTGAAGCAAGATCGCCGTTACAACTTGGTCATGCATCAGTGAGGCAGCAATGCTGCTTCAATTTGGCGCATTACACATTTAAATATATGTAATCTGGTATTTTAATCAAAATCATTAGAGCTACTTTAAAAAAAATAAAACTTTTCGAAAAATGTTCATATAAAGAGCAGTTGATGTTCAGAATTCTCTTCTAAACATTCGTGTTGCATCCTGGGATAATACTCTCCTTAAATACAAAGTTTAGTATTTGCCTGAACTTTCATTTTTGAGTTTTGCTATTGACAGACTCGCACACGCGCGCAGACCTCTTCTTTAAAATACTGTTCCTGGGTTTCAGGGAGGGCAAAAACTATTTCCGATGTCGAATTTCTGGGTGGAATGCAATGTACTCTCTATTTACTACGTACATATGAAGTAGATATAAGTAAATATGCTCCTAGCTCCAGCGAGTCTTCAAATCATTTCCGGTGAAACCACCATGTCGAACTTTTTAGTGAAACGCAATACTTGCGTACCAGAGAAAATAAAAATATGAAGCAACTATATCCTAACACAAATGCGATACAGTTACATGCACATACCTGTTTTAATTAGTAAATTTATAGCCGTTCTAGATCATTTAAGGTGAAAAACAAAACGCGTTTTCGTGCATTAGCTTATTCTGTAACATTTAATTATGTTCTGGCTGAGTCGTTACTTATTTTTTATCACTTGGAAAATAGAAGTAGAAACGAACTGCTTCATATCGCTTCCACATGCTAAAACTAAAAATCCGAGGGGAAATTTGTCCCTCTAGGTAACCGATAAGAAGTTCTTAAGTCGCAGTGAAATATTTTCTTTACATCTGGTATTCAAATTGCATTTCGCTAATTGCAGCCCGGCCTTACCTTTAAGCCATAATCTGTTTATATTAAAACTGAAACCAGGGGAAGATAATTTTCTCAAAATTACTTTTAATTGCGACTTCCGTGGGGCTGCGTCCAAATTTAATGACTGGCGTCGGAAAGCTGTAAACCTCCTGGCATTTCGTTACTCAGAAGTAGGGAAATATATTATTTGTGTCACGTTTTGTGGTGCAACTTAAGATATTTGTTTCTGTCAGAAAATACATTCTAAAGTTAATTATTTAACAGATCTTTAAAATACGATAAGTATAGTCTTTTAGTACTATCTGCAAAACGAAAAGAACTACAGCACACGTACTGCCATTTTTTTTTTTTCACCTGTCGCTTTTTGGCTTCTCAACTCCAGACGCCTAGGTTCGATTTCCCGCAGAGCTGGAGAATATACGTGTGTATTTATTAACAGCATATGGGTACTCGTTGAATTAAACGTACAAATTAAGACAAGGCTACACTGAAAATTTGCCTACACTGTTGAAAATAATGGATTTCTTTGTTGGCAGTTTTTGGTAGCTTAGGCTTGTTAGTTTTACCATTTGCACCATTTTAGGCCATTGCGTGACAATTTAAAGAGACCTCTAACAACCGTTAAAAGCAACTATCATTACTTTAAAATTAATTTTCTTAGAAACTTTTTCCTAACACTTTTCATTATACAAAACGCCTCACTCGTCAAAGTTTTTCATTTAACTTCGTGAAACTTACGGGATAGGTCCATAATATGTAAATGACAAACTTCACATTCCCCCTTTTTGTTAATGCTCATGTTTTGAAAATTATATGTTGTTAAAGAATAAAAAAGTTAATACTTTCAAAATTTTGAGAACTAACACATGGAAAATATTTTAGAACAAATGCTACAAGAACATTCCAAAAAAACTAAGAACGTGGGTCTTTTAAAATTGATCCGTACTAATCAAAAACAAAATTCAACTTAAACGCTTAGAACATTTTATATAACGAGGAATTTTTACAATATTTTCACAAAAAATAATTCATAATTAATGAAGTATTTGGTGAAGTAACATGAGTGTTGATAATAAAAATCAGTATCAAGTATTGATAAACAAGGTCATTGTCTCAGCCCTTGTTAAACATCCTATTTCCATTGATTAACCAAGCCAGAATTAAGGAGGATCATAGGTGAGATTTCAATTTGTATGTTAAACATTTTTTTTTCTTTTTGCATAGGAAAATGAAGTACATGTATGCAAAGCCTCAGTCATATAACGTCCATATTTTGCCTTAATTGCACCATATTAAAGGTTTGAGATATTTAAATATCTGTTCGTAAGATATTTAAACAGCTCACAGCAAGACGGGAAAATATCGGAAACTGGTAAATTCTGACGGAAACCATATGTTTCTCTTTGTACGTTGGTATCACTGAACTCCAGCTGTTACATCGCGTGCGTGATTTGCTGCTTAGAACTAACACGTTGCCAAGTAGATTCACACATAACAATATATTGTCGAGGTTGGTTTATACCGTGGTGTATAATAACCATTGCATAGTGCGATCCATATAAACTGAACCATTTCAATAGGCCATAACTTTTGAACCAATAATAGGACACACGTGCAACTTTGGGAGAATATAATACACAATTTGGAGATTACATTACACTACTTACATCTCAGAGAAAATGTTAGAAGTGTTCTCCACCAGCATCTATACATGCTTTCACTCATTTCATCATATTCTCTGAAGTTTTACGGAATTGAGAGAAGGTTATTTCCAGCAAGATGGAGCAACGTGCCATACATCTAATGACACCATGGAACTTGTATCCCGTTTCCTTGATAATCAAATAATCTCAAAGGGTCTGTGGACCACCCCCCCCCCCAGATTTCCTGACCTAACCTCACCAGATATTTTCTTGTGGGAGTATCTAAAAAATAGAGTGTACAAGCATAGGCCACGGACAATTGATGCCCTCAAGGAATCCATTCGAACCGAAATAAGTAACATTGGCAAGGATATTCTCCGAAAAACTTCAGAGAATATGGTGAAACGAGTGCAAATATGTATAGATGCTGGTGGAGGACACTTCCAACATTTTCCCTGCGATGTAAATAGTGTAATATAATCTCCCAATTGTGTATTATATCCTGCCAAAGTTGCACGTGTGCCCTATTATTGGTTCAAAGGTATGGCCTATTGAAATGGTTCAGGTTTATATGGATCGCTATATATATTATTGAAAACTGCTAGTGATCTTTGTCATTTTAGTAATAGAGAAAAAAAATAGTTATGCATAATTTCCTTATAATTTAGCTATTTAAATTTTAAGGGAAGGTGAAGATAGTTTTTCCACGTATCTCACCTCTTCTAATGTCTACAAAACTATTTGCAGATATCTACATTCTCTGTAGGAATATTGGAGCATGCCACGTACAAATAAAAGGAGGCAATTGCAATTATGCAACTCCAAATACTGAAAAGTCAGTTGCTGCTCTAAGACCAGGATAAATGTCTACAGAAGGGCATTCAACAAATTTAACAGTGCACGTTCAACATTAGAAAATAAAATTAATAATACTATCTATTTTCTTGTCGATTATCCACACAGATTAATAGGAGACGAGTAAATAGGCAGTTTGTCATAACCGTAACAAAACTGGGTGCAAAAGAAGTGGAAGTCAGTTTTCTACGTCCATGTCAAGACAGCAAATCTGTGTTCAAATTTCCTGAGATTTCAGATGATGATACCGTAGCCAAACACCAAATTGTAAGTCTTGACTACTCATAGAGAAGAAAAGGGGAATATTTTGTTCACTGAGAAAATATTGCCGATTTAAGATTTATGCTGTGGATACATTGCCATTATTTATCAAATATTTTATGAGGATGTGCATCAAAGTTTTTCTAAACATATGTATTCTCAAATTAAAATACTTTGAAACTACTGGTAAAACATTTTCTAAAAATTAAAAGGAATTTTTAAGCATCAATACTTTTTAAATAGTTTGTCCGAAATTATTCCATTAGAGGGAGTAGATAGGAAAGGAGTTTTCTGGCTCAGCAGTTTATGGGCAAGATGACGGCCGTGTGCAAACTATGTATTTAGTGGATTTAGCTAGTGTTTAGATGCTTAAGTGGGTACTCTTAATTTGCTGTGGATCCTGATTTGCACATATTTCAAAACGTCTCCCCTCATTTGTAATTATTCGTCCTAGCGTTCTGTCTAACGTAACCTTAACCTACCTAATTTAAACTAATTCCAGCTAACCTCACCTCACCTAAGCTAACCTAACCTACCCTAGCCTAACCAAATCTAAGTTAACCTAACCTAATCCAAGCTAAACTCACCTCACCTAAGCTAACCTAACCTAACTTTACCTAACCTAAGCTTACCTTACCTAATCAAAGCTAACCTAACCTAAGCTAACCTAACCTAAACCAACCTAACGTAAACCAACCAAACATAACTATTCTCTGCTGCCGTGATCCTTTGCCCCATCTTTCAACCTAACTATTCTCTGCTCTTTGAGTTCTTTACTGCATCCCTCAACCGAACCTAAGCACGGCTATTGCTTCCTCATTCTTTGTTCACTGCTCTTGGAGTTCTTCCCTACATACCCTAAACTAACATAGCTATTGCCGTTCTTTGAATTCTTTAAGCTGTTCTCTGTCAAAGGTTCCTCTATTCCACCCCATTTAGCCTAGTTAATATCGTCCTTTGAGCCCTTTCTTTCATGTTCCTATAACTTAGTCTGCCTTTGCTATCGGCCTCCTATTCTGCATTCTTTAACCTAGCTATTATAGTCCTTGGAGTCCTTTACACGACCCTTTAACCTATCCTGGTCTCTTTCTTAAGTTCCTCTATTCAACCCTATTTAACCGGAGCTAATGTCCTTTGGATTCTTTCTTTCATCATCCTTTAACCTGGTCTCCTTTTGCTATCGGTCTCCTGTTCTACATTCTTTAACCTAGATGTTATCGTTCTTGGAATCCTTTACATTATCCTTTAACCTATCCTGGTCTCTTTCTTAAGTTACTCTATTCTAACCCCCTTTAAACTAAGCTATTATTATCCTTGGAATCCTTTACACGATCCTTTAACCTATCCTGGTCTCTTTCTTAAGTTACTCTATTCTAACACCCTTGGCCTAAACTAATTTAGTCCTTGGGTTCTGTCATTCGCCATCGTTTAACCTGTTCTCTGCTCTTGAGGTCCTTCTTGAGACCTTTTAACCTAACAGTTCTCTTTTCTTAAGTTCCTTTATACCCCTTTAACCTAACATAATATTCTCGTTTGTCAACTTTCTTTCATCATTCATTAACCTAGTTTGTTTTTGCTATTGGCCTCTTATTCTACATCCTTTAAGGTAGCTGTTGTAGTCGTTGGAGTCCTTTACACAATTCTCTACCCTATCCTGTTCTCTTTCTTAAGTTATTCTATTCCAACCTCCACAACATGTGCTAAGCATGTTCCTTTTCACTCTCGTCTAGGTCTTGTAATTTATCCCATTACCTTTATGCTCAGGTATTTTGTATTGTGCTGCTTGTGTGTGTGCGAGGGTGTTTGTGTGTGTGGGTGGGTGGGTGGGTGGGTGGGCGTAGCAATTCTTAAGCCACATCGATGCTAGGTTGCTAATAATGAAATGTATAGTGTTTAACGCCCGCTTTTACTACATACGGCACCGCAGGCGGTGACACTGATGATACATGAGATGAAGATGGAGCATCGATGGAATGAGATGGTGGGGGAAATCGGAAGTCCCGGAGAAAACCCGCCCCAGCGGTTATCATGGTCATTACCCCTGGGGCTTGTGGCTAAGTCTTTTCGTCTTATGGTTAAGTCTTCCGTCTTGAGGCTAGGTCTGTTGATCTTGTAGTTAATTCCTTTGATCATGCGGCTAAGTCTTTTAGTCTCGTGGTTAAGTCTTGTAGTCTTGTGGCTAAAGGCCTTGTGTTCTTGGGATAAGTCTTTCTTCTGTTATCGCTAAGTTTTCTGTCTTGAGGCTAAGTCTCTCAATCTTGCGGCTATGACTTGGGGTTCGTGGGTTAAGTCTTCGGATGTTAGATGTAGTTAGATGTTCTGATGTCAGGGCTAGGTTTCGTGGTCTTGTGGTTATGTTGAATGGGTTTCAGGTGTGGCCTTACGATATTCTAGCTAAGGGCCTTCTTGACTAGTTTTGTGAACAGGTCTTTTTACTCTTGAGTTTATGTCATTGACTAAAAGGATGAGAGCTAAGACTATCTTCGTTACTGCTAGAAAATGGTGTAGGTCTACAGTTTTTATGTATTTTTTATGCAGATTGGTGTAGTCATATTCTGGTGTCTTTTTTCAAGCTTTTACCCTCTCTTCATCGTCTTGTAATATTTCGTAATGCTAAACAAATTTTATCATGTTATTTTCAAGCGTTGTTCAAGCCTTATGAGGTTTTATGTGTCATAAAGGTTATGGGATAAATTACAAGACTTAGATGAGAGTGAAAAGGAACATGCTTAGCACAGGTTGTGGAGGTTAGAATAGAATAACTTAGGAAAGAGAATGGGATAGGTTAGAGAATTGTGTAAAGGACTCCAACGACTACAACAGATACCTTAAAGGATGTAGAATAAGAGGCCAATAGCAAAAACAAACTAGGTTAATGAATGATGAAAGAATGTCGAGAAACGACTATATAAGTTACAGGTTAAACGATGGTGAATGAAACAACCCAAGGACTACATTAGCTTAGGCTAAAATGGGTTAGAATAGAGTAACTTAAAAAATAGATCGGGATAGGTTAAAGGATAGTATAAACGATTCCAAGGACTATAATAGCTTAAGTTAAATGGGGTTAGAATAGAGTAACCTAAGAAGGAGACCAGGATAGGTTAAAGGGTAATATAAAGGATTCCTAGGACGATAACATCTAGGTTAAAGAATGTAGAATAGGAGACCGATAGCAAAAGGAGACCAGGTTAAAGGATGATGAAAGAAAGACTCCAAAGAACGTTAGCTCCGGTTAAAGGGGGTAGAGAAAAACAACTTAAGAAAGGGACCAGGGTAGGTTAAAGGCTAGTGTAAAGGACTCCAAGGACTATAAAGTCTAGGTTAAGGAATGCAGGATAGGAGACGATAGTTAGGTTATATGATCATGAAACAAAGGACTCAAAGGACGATATTAGCTAGGTTAAATGGGGTTGAATAGAGGAACTTAAGAAAGAGACCAGGATAGGTTAAAGGGTCGTGTAAAGGACTCCAAGGACTATAATAGCTAGCTTAAAGAATGCAAAACAGGAGGCCTATAGCAAAAGTAGACTAGGTTATATGATCATGAAAGAAAGGGCTCAAAGGACGATATTACCTAGGTTAAATGGGGTTGAATAGGGGAACCTTAGAAAGAGAGCAGGTTAAAGAATTCCAAGTACGGCAATAGCTACATTAGGTTAGGTTATGTAGTGAAGAACTCCAAGAGCAGAGAAAAAGAATGAGGGAATCAATAGCCATGCTTAGGTTCGGTTGAGGGATGCGGTAAAGAACTCAAAGAGCAGAGAATAGTTAGGTTGAAAGATTGAGCAAAAGATCCCCGTAGCAGAGAATAGTTATGTTTGGTTGGTTTAGGTTTAGGTTAGGTTAGCTTAGGTTATGTTAGATTTGATTAGGCTAGGTTAGCTTTGGTTAGGTTAGGTTAGCTTAGGTGAGGTGAGGTTAGCTTGGATTAGGCTAGGTTAACTTAGATTTGGTTAGGTTAGGGTAGGTTAGGTTAGGTTAGCTTAGGTTAGGTGTGGTTAGCTTGGATTAGGTTAAGTTAGGTAGGTTTAGGTTAGGTTAGACTGAACGCTAGGGCAAATAATTACAAATGAGGGCAGACGTATTGAAATGCGTGTAAATCAGGATCTACAGCAAATTAAGAGTACTGACTTAAGACCCTAAATACATAGTTGGCACATGGCTTTTACATTGCCTATAAACAGCTTGGCCAGAACACTCCTTTCCTATCTAATAGAGAGAAATATGTTTTAGATGATAATTTAAATGAGCTTCTGAAATTACCCCGTAATAGGGGTAACATCGGACAGTTTTATTCGTTAGGTACTGGTTACTTATATAGTATTTTCAGTTTATGTTCTTTGATCAAATTATTCATGAGTGTCATCCCAGACATCGGGCACTTTTTGTTTCGTGAATTGAATATTTTTGGCGAGGCTACCTCAATAATATTAAAATTTCGACCTATTTTACTCCATCTTACGATATTGTAAAGTTAGTTTTACAACATATCTGAATATTTATAGCTTAATACAATGCAGGAAAAATGCATCCCCCCGCTCCATTTCAAAACTGCGGTTTATTAAACTAATCATGGAAGATTTTATCAGAGCATTAATTATTTAAATAAAAAATAAAACTGCAGGAACAGTAACAAGTTCAGAACGTTCCTTTGTTTTCCTTTGTAATGAATATATTGAAAATTCTATGCCTGAAGCTTATCTGTATATTTCTATGGTACCTAAGATGTCATTTTATTAAAAATTAAAAAATTCTGTTTTGAAAATGCTTGTTTTAAAATAAGAAAAAAAATCTGAAACTATTTTACTTAATAAGAACATACAGTAGCATGTTAACGACATAAAAGCTAGCCTGTTTTCAAATTAGCGGAAGGTCTCATGTGGTCTGGAATAAGTGGGCATGAAAGTTGAGCCTGGAAAATTCCAGCTTTTCAGAGACATACAATTTTTATTGGCTACCATTTCTCTCCCTTTCTCCATTACACATAGTTGAAGGCAGCAGAAGAACAAAAGGTACCGGTTTCTTTGATATTTAAGCATTAGAAAGGAAATGTCACTTTTAAACTTGTCCTTCTGTAAGACAGAGACATAAAAGTATAAAACTAGACCAATATTTTAGGAAAACTAATATAGAAAGGAAAGATGGAAACATAAATTCTAGGAGAGGAAAGAAGAAAACTTACCGCGACCTAGAATCGTGCCCAAGAAGACCACGCCGTCGTACGTCTAGCTTCTTGAAAATGCGGAGCACACGTATAAAATATATGATACCTCAGAGGTTTAAATCTCAAATATTAAAGCCACTTCCACATGACGCTTGCTCGGACACTATCCATAGGAAAGATGGGTAAAATCTGTACAGGGAAGAAGAATTCTTCTGTATCTCATACCGTGGTAAAGTACTTAGAACTCAAGACATTTAAAACCTCATTAAAAATTTAGTATACATTTTCATCAAAACCAAGAAAAATATAGTTTAATAATTATCTTGAAATTATTTGAAAGCTTTTTAATGTCTTTTTTGTAATTTACTTCTTCCAAGGATTAAGTCATATCGGGCGATATGTAATGGTCGAAATAATGCTCAAATGAGTCCGAGGTCCATTGAGCTTAGAGTTACCCGACATCCGTCTCTCAGGATAAGGGAACACCCCGGAAAAGCCTTATCTAGGTAACTCACCGTGACCGAGATTCGAACTCGCGACCTCTTGAACGTGAGGCAGACACGCACCCATCAACGCTACCGAGGCGGGCTCTTTAACTCTCTCCACTTGCCCCCGGTTTTACATTCTGGAACATAGTGACAACTACCACGTATTATTCTTTATTTATTTATTATTTGTTTTATATCACTAACTACGCTGTTATAGTGTGACCACATTAAATATTGAACAGCAAGGCAGTACAATGTATACTTAAAACGAGCATACACGTTATATAATTGAAGGATATTGGCATAAGGACGTAAGTAACAATAATTACTTATTTATACCACTAAGTGATGTAAGGGTATTCTTGTTGCTCTTAACCTTATGCGGGTTGAGGAACGGAAGCTCTGGTTCAGTGAGTAAGAGAATACAAGATGGGTGATCAGCCCAATGCCTGGTATGACAGTGTGGGAGATGGTTGAAAGAATGAGGGCGAGAAGAACTGATAGGAAAGATGTGATGGAGCAATTAGTGAAATGCTGGCGGGAGAAACGGGAATAACCCACCCCAGCGCTGTGTTGTCCACCACAAATCTCACTTTGCGGTCGCCTGGGATCGAAAGCCGTCCGCCTTGGTGACAGCCAAGTGGTTTAACCGCTTGACCACGGCGCTAGCAAAACAATAATTAGATAAAATGATCTGTAGTGCATCCGGCTCGAGAAAGGGAACTAAGGTAGCATCACTCCCGTTTTGGTATTAGTGAACTCATGTTGGAACTTCTACTCTTGCCCCTCTTCAACTCCTAAGCTATTTACTTTCGGGAGTTCAAGAAACTGTTTTAACAATGCTGTTTATAACACTGGATATACGTATTAAAGAAATTCAAGAAACTTTGCACTGTCACACCATTTGCTTCCGATTCTAGTTTAATATCGCTAAGAGAAAGGCATACATTATATGGAGTTGAAACGGGCTTTCCACCACTTTTAAGGCTTTGCCACTGCATACGATGCTTAATGATATTGCTTTGACCCACTATGCATTCAATATGATCGCAGCATATACATAGATAATAGATGGCAAAGCGAGAAGGCGTATCAGACAAAATTCGCAACAGAGATGTTTAACTCAGCTTATCGAACATACACGGCGAGTTCAGTGTATGTATAGTCTGTTGAGATATAATCATGTCTCCTGGACAGCGATGTATCATACATCAGCCGGCGTGAGAAAACATATCATATAGACACACGCAGCTTCCAATCGTACTATTTGTGATTCCTAACTTACTGTAGGTCAACTTACTAATATTTCACTCTTCTAATCAGCAAATAAGAGACAGTCGCAGCGCTGGTCACGTGAAGGTCAATAGGCCTCAACGCACTGTCGAGTAATATATTACTGCATGGTACTTCACTGTTCTTTTACACAAGTCGTGTGTAGAGCAAGATTGGTCATTCTGAATGACTTTTGCATAACTGCGACGGACAAAAGTCTTACGCAGTAAACATAGATCTCGGTAAAGCACACAGATTATCTCAAAATTTCCAGTCTATTCCTTGTTATTGGTCTGAATCTTTAAATAATTTCCTTTTCTCAAATGTGAAGTCGTTTGGCGACGTTTTCCTCCCTTTTATGTTTTGGTCACACAAAGAAAACGGAAAATCAAGGTCATCTAATAGCAATCAGCTCTTAAAATATTTGACTATCGCTTAAAGTAATATTGTATTTCTATTGTATATAGAGAAAATACAGTACGATCCATATACACCCGAACCATTTCGATAGGCCATAATTTCCCTTTGAAAGCTCGTAGAATGTAGAAATTTGTTTTAATGATCTCAGTGGCTCTGGGAAAATTGACAACACTGACAATTGTTGACAGTCTTAAATCTGCAGTCATAACTGTAACATTCAGTTCTCACTACGACAGCGTGTTTACATTTTCAAAAACGTATTGGAACACAAATTCCTTGGAAACAACTCAACGGGAATTTCGAAGAGAGTTTAATGTGCGCGATGTTTCGACAAAGGCAACAATTTTATCGCTCGAAGAAAGCTGGAGACAACTGGTATACCCATTAGTGATAGTGAAAAACACAGACCGCCATTGAATGCAAAGACTGTTACAGATGTTCGCAGAAGGCTATTGAATTCTCCAAACACATCGTTGCGTCTATTGAGCCAGGTATCAGCGTATTATATGGAACATATCAAAGCGCTGCGAAGAAATCGGGATCACGACGTTACAGAGTGCATATAATGAAACAACTGAAAGAAGCAGATTATGATAGACGAATCAGTTACTGTCGATGGTTTCAGGGTACTCTTATTCCACGTCCAGACATTCTCTCCATAACGTGTTTTACGGATGAGTCATGGTTTCATCTGTCAGGCTACATAAACACACAAAACACCAGATATTGGGCTGCTGTAAACCCCCATGTGATTCACCAAACCGCACTGCATGATGAAAAGGTTGGATTATGGTGCGCGGTGTCAGCTTCCAGGATCGTTGGTCACATCTTCTTTGATACGACTGTAGACATTGAAGTTTATATGAATATCTTCAATATATTTTTGGAGCAGATGGATGATGTAAAACTGAGAAAAGGCTATTTCAAGATGGAACAACATGCCATACATCTAGTGAACCCATGGAACTTGTAACCAGTTTCTTTGATAATCGAATAATCTCAAAAGGTCTGTGGCCCCCCGGATCCCCTAACCTGCCTCACCGGAGTTTTCTTGTGGGGGTATCTAAAAAATACGGTGTACAAGAATAGGCCATGGACAATTTATGTTCTCAAGGAATCCATTCGAAACGAAATAATTAACATTGGCGAGAATACTCTCCGTAAAACTTCAGAAAATATGTCGAGTCGAGTGCAAACATGTATAGATGCTGGTGGAGGACACTTCCAACATTTTCTCTGAGATATAAATAGTATAATATAATGTCCCAATTGTGCATTATATTCTCCCAAAGCTGCACATGTGTCCTATGATTGGTTCAAAAGTTATCGCCTATTGAAGTGGTCCAGGTTTATGGATCGGACTATATGTAATAAGATAATTTCTGCATTTGTCCCCTCTATTAACATAAGTAGATAAGAGCATAAGCTTCTGTAGAGGAATGGTCTGAGAAAGGTATATGAAGGCGCCGCATAAAATTGCAGTACTTTCTTTAGTTTTAGCTTTATTTATTCATTCATTTTATTTATTTATTTGTTTATTTATTTGTTGTTTATTGACTTATTTATTGATTTATTTATTGATTTGTTTACTTATTTATTTTATTTATTTATTTTATTTTTTATTTTTTATTTATTTAAACTAAGCCAGTATAATTGAGTGTGACCGGTGTTTAGCCCTGGCTCTGTACCAGTCACACTCACTTTTACAGTAGATCCTTATTTTTAAAGAGTTAATTATAACAATGCAGATTCCTTATTAGTTCTGTTAACAAACAATTTCAGCTATAGCTATATTCCTATTTAGCTTAAACTATTTCTTATTAATAAACCCTTTCCTCTAAATTTCTGTCCCATGAAACTCAAAAAATAAATGCTCTTATTTCCACTACATATGGGACAGTAATGTTGTGGAATACCTTTCCTTATTACATTTCAGTCGCCATACTCCTGCTGTCACCCATGCAATACCTTCTCTCTTCTCTTTATTCGTCACGTATATGTGCTTTTTCCTTCCTATTTGGTATATAACAAACTAAAGACCTCTTCTCAGCTATTACACTAAATATTTTCTGCACTTCTATGTCCTCGAATATTTTTCATGCAGATTTCCAGAAATTTTTTACATTACTTTCTCTTTTGCTCCACATTTGCTCTAATCCACAGCTCTCTATGTTATTTCTAAGATATTCTACCCATCCCTTGTTCCTTAAACTTTTTTCTTGACAAATTAAATATTGTTTTAACAAATTCCTTTCTTCCAGATTCAATATACTATACCAGAATTTCAATGCGCTTTCGATAATCTTCCCTTTACTGGCAACTCTACCCATCTCTATCTGTGCTACCTGCCTAACAGTTGCATTTGGTAACCCAAGCATTTCTTTACAGCATCTCCTATGCATCACATCTATAACTTCCTATCCTCCTTCTAGTCCCCATACTTCTGTCCCATATAACATTTTTGCCTCTACCACCATACTTTAAATTTTCTCTAACCATTTGATGTTTATATCTGGTACTTTGTACTTACAGCTATGGCTGATAGGGCTGATTTTCCTTTTGCTAAGGCAAATTTCTTTTGTTTCTCCCAATTCCATCCGCTGCCTATTTTAATTCCTAAATAAACGCAATATCTAACAACCCTATACTCTTTTTTTTTCTTTTAATTCATCCATTTTTCATATCTACTTAATTTCTTTCCTTTTTTAAACACTATGATCTACGTCTTATCCGGGTTTACTTTTAAACTCCATTCTTTACAGTAATTATATACTGCTTCCAAAGATTGTTTTAATCCATTCACTGTAATTGCACCTACAGCTAGGTCATCTGTGAACAGTAATCCTGGGATTGATATATTATTAATTATTGGCATAAGGTTATTACATCTCCCAATTTCCTTTAATATATCATCAATATATAAGTTTAATAGGAGCGGCCTTAACTTACACCCTTGCCTAAGACTTTCTCTTGTTTGATTCCTCTTCTTACAGCTCCATCCTCCACTCTTATACAGAACGTATTCTCCTTATACAATGCTCAGATAGTAGCTACCATTTGTTTACTCACCCCTGTGCTCAACAACTTATGCCACAACAACTGGAGCTCAATCCTATCATAAGCTTTCTCGAAATCAACAAATGCCATATATAGCTTTCCTCCCTTGTCTTTTAAATATTTATCTACCACTGTTTTTATAAGGAGTACATTATCAACTGTTCTTCTCCCTCTTCTAAAACCCATCTGAAATTCTCAGAGAATGTTGTATTCTTCAAACCATACTTATGTCCTACTTGCCATAATACCCATAAAGATTTTTCCCACATTTGATAGTAGTGAAATTCCTCTATAGATGTTTGGTTTGTCAACACTTCTCTTACCTTTATAGACTGGATAATAATTGCCTTTCGCCATTTTTCTGGTATATATGTCTTTAGTTACTATAGGATCCTTGAACTTAAAGTTATGCTTGATTAACCGATATGTCGCTACATAGTTCGCACTCAGACATCCTCACCAACGAACATTCAATAACTAAATGGCATTGTTTCCATTCACTTGCTTACAGATCATTTATGAATCAGTAGCTTATTTCGTTGTGAATGGGTAATACTTGACCCGTACAACTAAACAAAGTAGGAACAGCAAGAACATAGATATCTACTGAGATAACAGGCCATCTTCCGGTCTGCTGTCCATTTAATTGAATGTTGGCCATAGCCTGTCTCCCGCAAAGAGCCAATTAAATCGATACCGTGGCGGGTATGGTTTAATTAATTTTTTTCCCCGCCGCCACTAACCCATTCCATCAAGCTGTTATTTGGGTCATTCCTTGTTCCATTTCCATGGTTGTCCCCAGGGAATACCTACATAATGCCGAATTTTTGGAGTTGACAATAATCCAACTTTTGTTTGTATACAATGCTTTTTCATTGGCCAGAATTATTTATCACTGTAGGGTTTGGATATGATAATAACTGGAATTTTATTCGCAGTTGTTTTGAGGTAACAATATAAAGCGTGCGCTTTTATTTATCGTTGCTTTAGTGCTCGTAAAATCATTTCCTGTTTTGGAAACTCGGAGAGCCTTCCATTGCTTTGAAGCATTGTAAATTTCACATTGTAGATAGATGTTGTGAATTTTGTTAGGAAAAGTTATTAGTTTCAATTGTTGTAATTTAAGTAGTGTTTGTTTTGTTTAAACTGAATATAGACAATTTACTAAAAATAGGTGATGGATTGCACTCATGTGACTTTCTCTACATAGAAACACTTCTTACAAAGGCTTATTTATTTCTGTACTTCTTGTTAAACACTTCTATTTCCTTACATACCGAGCTGGATGGCTCAGGCGGTTTCGTCTGTGGCCCACATTCCGGAGGCCAGGGTTCGATTTCCGTCGCCGGCCTACCTGGCCCATGGGTTTCTCGGGGTTTCCCATGGAATAGGTGAATGCTGGGTAGGTTAATTATATCCTCCGAATTTTCTGTCCCTCTATTTCATCTCCATTGCCATTTCATATCATCTCTCATCTGATCTCTTTCAGTGTAAAAGTGCCGGCGGGACGGACTCCGGTCTCTGAGCTGGCCTAGTGGGCCGATTCAGGATCCGGATGGCGGGATGCCGGTTGTGCTAGCCTGCCTGGAGTCTTCCTTGAGGGGGAGGGCATTCGGTCTCCGAACCGATCTCGTGACTGTCCCTTTGTCTGCTCTCACCTCATCCTCCCTTCCGGGGTGCCCCATTTGGGGCATAGGTACAAAGGTCCAGTCTGGTCGAGGTGCCGGGTTCCCTCCGAATAATCCAATCCTTGAATGTTCAAAAAGAATATGGGAATTCAGTAAGCTTAAGTTGTAGTCAGATTTTTAAAGATGCCTTTGAAATTCTTCTTTGTGATTATAATCAGAAGGAAACATACAAAAAAAACAATTTTGATAAACGTCTATTTCGATTAATATGAAGCAAAAAAAAAAATGAGATTTTAAAATTAGTGGCTAGAAAAAAGTTATGTGAGTACAACACAGCTAACTTTTTGAAACTTTAAAAGCATGGTAAAACTTTAAATTTGATCTTTTGCTTCCTTTGTGGTTTATTGGCAAAGAAGCCAGCGATTTTGTGCTAGATACATTGACAATTTTTTGAATAGAAGGACTCTTCGAAAGTTGGTGTTCTTTCTCATTTGAGGGCTCCGGTGGGATACACTATGTTCCTATGTTTGTTCATCTCTTCGTGTAAATTGTCTGCAATACCCTGCGTATTTCCTGAGCTAAGTTGTAGCTAACGGAGTGGATACTCAGCACCTCCATCGCAATGTCTTTTGGGGCGGCGGGGCGGGGGAGCGTGAAAGTCCTCGGAGGAGCGGAGGAGATGAAGGAGCCGCAGGATACTAAGGACGGCAGCACCGGCTGATGTAGACGACAGTTCCCTAACATTGGCAAGGAAGGCCTGGCCTCTAGGGCGAAGGATACTCAAAGGCGACTCTTCCGAGCCACTGCATGGGCTCCCCTGCAGTGGAAACCATGGATATCTCGACCCAGTAACTGAGAACATAGCTGAGAACATAAAAGTGGGGAAGGTAATAGACTATGCGGTTATATTACTCCGCTAATAAACACATGTTGACGTTATCGGCGGAGAGCTATTGACGTCTGGCTCTTATCGTAACCGTCATACCTTTCCACTGCAGTTCATGTTTAATTTTTTTGTAAGTTAATTACAGCATTTATTCATCTCCCGTAGGACAGGGGATCCATCCCCTTCAGCTGCCATGGTGTGGGCGCTGCAGACCCTTAGCACGCGTGGTGCTTCTGATGCTCTTAGAAGTACGTCGGGTTGAACTTTCAGAGCCCCTCCCGAAAGGGAATTGGGTAGGCTTCGGCGAGTCAGTGGTTCCTGAAACCCATGGGTATTGGGAACGTCTGTCTAGTTCACTATCAGACACGGTTGTGAGACGGTACTAGCCTGGAGAGATAGTAGCATGATGTGATAGATCACTGGCGGCTGGACCGAGGTTATCGGTAGTCTTTCCGGATGGGTTGGTGCGCGTAAGTGGCGTATGCACTTTCCAGCATGTAATGAGAGGGGTCAGTTTTGCAACATAGGTACCGTCCTACTGCAAAAATTCGCGGAGTCGCGTGCAGCTACCCCGTTTTTAAGGGGGCGGGACCTCGGTCCCCAGGTAGACCCCTGACCACACAAGTGACCACACACAAGTATTTATCACTCCCTTTCATTACTTGCATGTACAAATAAGCGATAGAATACGCAATGTAGTAACGAAATATTTACTTATTTACGTTGCATTATTTCACTCGCTCTGAAACTTGTCCTTCGGCCTAATGTTGACATTCGCACTCCCTTTAACGCCAGATACATAATACGTCCAACTCGCAAGTCTCTGCGCCATGTGTCCACCGTCAACAGATACATAGCTCCAGAGCTAACGCGTAACGTGAAAGAAGGGAGAAAATGCGGTAGAGGTAACGTCAACACAGAAAACCCCATAGTGAGAGTGGAAACTCCCAGGCATCGAATACAGGGCCTCCTTGATGTGACCTTCACACGTTACCGCGGGTTGTGCCTTACTCGCAACGTACAGCTTATGGATCGGGAATTATTTTGTTGCGGATGAAATAAAGGCGCTGTAGGTCTGATAAATCGAGTAGGACGTTATTGCAACTTGTTACACTATGAAGCAATCAGCAGCAGACAGAAAGCACGGCCGGGTGCCCGCACACAGTTGGCTAGGTATTATGAATAGCTGGAGGTTTAAGCGATGCTAGGGCACCCCTTATCGGAGAGCTCTCGCTCCAGTGCCCACGCGCTGCTTTCCCCCCCTCCCTCCTTTCTTCTTATTTTTACCAAGAAGATGCTACTCCTCGCCGGGGCAGATGAGACTCTGAAAGATAAATATTTAGAGAGATTTCTTGAATGAATTTGAATGAAAGATTTTCTTCCCTCGCTTTGCGTGTATCCATAAGATGAGAAGTTTCCAGCAAAGCTGAACGGCTAATTTCACTTCTCGACGTTCATTTCCATCCCGTCTTTACAAGGACAGTCCAGTGTACCTTCTGGACGTCTGTCTTTCCCGCTCACCCAGGCCGACTTTCCATCATATCAAAGTTTGTTCTCCACTACTAAAAGCCAGATGCTCAATAAACTTCATACTTTCACAGTAAGAGAGGAATAATTTTTTCCCGCATTTAATGTATATAGGGTTAGCCAAATAATCTCTACTTGCAAATGTACTGCGAAGAAAAGGCTTACAGGTCTATAAGGAAGTTAATGTCGCAGGTACCGGGTTCCATTTCCTAGTGTGGGTAGGAGAAAATTTTTAGCTTTATTTGTAGTGTAGCAGTATGCATGAGAGAATGAATGTACATCCTTCAAAAATCATTCCAAGAACAACTTTTTCCATGTGGATCTAGATAAATACTTGTCGAAATGGGTTTATTGCATATTTTCTTGTAGGTACAGTAGGATTAGGGGAAAGCACTTGGCTTCAATGATAGCAAAATCTTTTTAGAAGCGGCCACTATGTAAGGGTTTTAAATTTCTTCCCTTTGAAAGGTCATGGAAAAAATTTATAGCGACGTCCCATTTCAGCAAAGTACGTATAAGTAGGAGAAACTAAAAAAATAGTTACGAATTTTTTAGAAATAGTTAACTCCACTGGGAAATGTCGTAGATGTAACGTGTGTTAACGAGGTCTTCATTTTATGTGTAGTAAAACTCACTCTCTCTCTCTCTCTCTCTCTCTCTCTCTCTCTCTCTCTCTCTCTCTCTCTCTCTCTCTCTCTCTCTCTCTCTCTCTCTCTCTCTCTCTCTCTGTTACACTTGAAACGATTTAAATGATTATTTAAATCTATTTAATAATTTAAATAAGTAAAAAGAATTATTGAGAATATTGAATAATGGTATGAAAAAGTTATTATATAAAATTTATTAAGAAATGTATAAAAGTTGAATGATGTTGAATTGTCGTTATGGCAACGGCAAAAAGGCTATATAAGCACCTGGACTGGAAGTGATTCCTTCTTCTTTATTTGACTTCCAGGGTGAAAGTATGCATGAGTATGTCCGCAAATAGACGCTCATGTGCAAAGCAATTTTGGTGTGTAAGAATATATGTATCAGTATATTTTACATGGTGCAACAGAAAAGTGTTTATTGGTGAACAGTTAAACGGATTGTACCAGAGAATATTGATATCGATTGATCTATGTTAAAAAAGTTTCATTCTTAATAAATTTCAAAGTTTGGAGATTCTTTGGGGAAATTATAAATAATCTTTTATTTAAAACAACATTATCCTTCCATATCCGCAACCACCCCTGAATAGAAGAGTCCATGCATATACCAGAGCAGCCGAGGAACGACTAGATCGAACTCCGAGAACTTCGAAGTCCATCATCACCCAACTTCTTTCTACACCCCACATTGGAACATTTTTATGTTCCACACTTTACCAGTAGCGTAGGGTTAAAGAATTTTTTGGAAAAGCTTTCTGTCACATCTTTGAAAAGTAATAGTGAGCTTAAATTTCAAATTTATTAATTTTCTTCTCCTTTTTTTAATCATGATTTTCACACACATGTACCTATTTACCTTGTGCTTCCTTAACCCGATAGATGGTGGATTTTTTTAGGAAGATCTAAATTTTAATGCTCCGCTTTAACAGCTATGCCATTTAGGGGACTTTCATTGAAACATTATGATGTTTTAGTCTCTGAACCTTTAGGTTATGTTACTGTAGGTTTCTAACTTTTCTACATTGTCTGCTACATATATTAAATTCGGAAGGTATTGCATTCAATCCAAAAATCAGTCATTTAAGCAAAAATTCTCGTTTTGAGACTTGCTGAATAAAAGGGTGCTCTGTGTGTGTGCGTGCGTGTGTGTGTCAGAGAGAGACAGAGAGAGACAGAGACAGAGAGAGAGAACAGAGTAATTTAGAAACGAGTCGTTGATTAATTGCAAAACTTGATACTTAAAGTTGAAATAAGTACTTCCTATGTTGAAAAGTATAGGTATAAATTACATAAATTGTGTGCTTTAACGAGATTTACAGTTCTTGGTGCAGTTACACTTTTTTCAGTTATGTAATATTTTAACAGTTATGCAGAAACCGCTAGTAATGAAGAGAATATCAGAGGCTATTCCCGGAAAATTCAAGATATATGTTTTATTTGTCTTGAAGATACCTCAAACATATGTATTTTAAACATAGTTTGGAACATCATAACCCCTGGAAAAGGTTCTGTGTAAGGGGGTGTGTATTTTCTGGAAAATACTTCGTATAGCATTCTTCGAAAACGCTGAACTTTTAACTGGATCGGGATACATCCTTTATTGAAAGTACCTAGTGGAGAAAGTAAAAATCATTTCTTTCGGATTCGGGACGAGTATTTCAGAATATTTAATGCAATATAATACTTCCTTGCTTATTAAGGTAAATCATATAAAATTATTTCTACCTTTGCTCTTTGGTTTTGTCACAAAATATATATTGCATACATGTAAAAATATGCCGTCTCAATTCCATTTTAAAGTTCTGAGTTTTAAAATCCTTTTAAAAAATCCCCACGGCGTCTCCGCGATGCAGAGGGTAGGCTTTCCATGATAACTACTCAATTGGCATCATGAGGCTGAGTGCGCCCCGTGATCGACCCCGGGTCCCTTGCTTCCCCAGTTTCAAAATAATTTGAGAATACCTAAAATTAAGTCTACATCTTATGTGAGTGTTTATCTGCAATTTTTCATTGTGAATATTTCTTTTTCTCCAATAACACTATTGCATTAGTGAAACACAGAACACTACTTATGAACTATTTAATTTCCAGGTATATCTTGAACTTTTATAGATAGTACTGGGAGGAAGAATGACTCAAAATGGTAATTTGAGTTCTTCTTTTGGCAAACTTATTCACTTTCATAAAAATATACCTACGTAATTGTCTAATAATACAAAATAATGACATTTTGCTACCTTTTCATATACAGTCTGATTTTTAAAAGAAGATACGCGAAGGTCATCAAGCAAGGGACGCGAAGGGTAAGAAGGGAAGGTCGCTGCTATGGTAACGTAAACAAAGTTTGCCAGATTGATTACATTAGTGAATGACAATCTTCTGAGGTCAGTTATCGCTAGTTGTATGCGGGAAGCAGAGTGTGCTCGACTATTCAGTTGCGCAGTGTATTGTTAGCCTACTTTGTTAAAACACAATTAAAATACGTTTTTATGGAAGCAAGACGTAGTGGCAGTAGGATTAGAATTAGAAGAGGAATCATGGCCCAAGACAAAGATCAGCTTACGGTCGGGGTGTTACATTGCATAGTTAAGCTAGAGAATTTGTCTGTTCTCTTAGAGAATTCTTCCAACAGGAAGACGAGAGTTTGCTCCTTATCAATGAACAGCTTATTCCTTTTATCCAAAAGCGACAGCTCCATGTTAGCAGATATGCTTTCACGTAACATAATTCCTGTGGGCCAAAATTCCGGCATATCGGCGGCGTTGATATGACCATGTCAATTAACAAAGTCGTTAATAATAGTATACTGCGATACTAATGTAGCAAACACATAATACGGAACGAGGAAATGTTTGAAAAAAGGAGCCGCTTGCACCGAGTTTTTTCAATTCTCAAGATTCAGTTATGTGCCTATCACATGTGTGTTGCACATTATTTTTGCACTATGTGTATTTGTATCAATCTGAATTTTAGTAGTTATCAGCTGAAATATTAATAAGTATAATTGAAGATAAATGTTAGATTTTAGAACGTGCATCGCCTATGTGTGTTTCTATGGAGAAATACTTACCGCATTGTGCGGGAATGTCAACTTACGATGCATAGCAACAATAACGGTAAGTATGGAATATTAGTTACATAATGCAGACATTATTTAAAAGAACTCACATGTTAAGACCAACAACTCAGGGAATGTGTGAACAACTTATTTCTGTTTTTAAAGTAGGCTAACACAAATTAACTGTACATATTTTTATTGAGGTGAGATAACTCGAACCCTTGTTTATGTTTAGAGTGTTAGGGGGTAAAGAAAGGGGATCTGCTGGGCGACATTGCACTGCCCATGTGGAGAAACAGATGACCTTCACGTTTCTTCTTTTAAAAATCAGACTGTGGACACTCATCTAATTCTGGTTGGTGGAAAATTTTATAATAATTTATCACCCCAACGCCTCAGTATCTTAAAGAAAATGAGGATAGCAAACTACCAAACTTCTGTTTTAAGTCTAATTTTGCCCACAACTGTACGTTGTGTCCGAAGACATGCATCACCAGCTGTTACTTAATTCCGTTTATCTTAGTTCTTGAAAAATTCAGTCGCTGGTTTTGCCTCCTTCCAGTTTTTCGATGGAAAAACTTGGGTAGTCTTTTTAAGACTAAATAAGAGTTTCATAAACTAAGACATGTTTTGCTTTCATAGTCATGCTTCCGTCATGGCTTTTAGGAAATGTAAACAAATAATACTTTATTGGATCGTAATGTGTTTCACGAAATCGCATCCCCAAGCCAGCATTTTATTTCTGAATAAAATAAAGTTATTAAACAAGACATTCCCAAGGCACTTTTCTCTTTCCTTGTACAACACAATTTAGTAACAAGAAATATCAGAACAGAATTTTAAGTAGGATGAATGAAAAACAGCCCTTGAAGGGAAGTTAGTTCTGGCAATGATGAAATATTCACGCGCAAGCCCTTATAGCGAGAATGCTCGTGGAATCCCAACAATTCCCATCTTGAGAACCCTTGTGCTCATAACTCATCCGCGTGTCAGGGTCATTCGATTGCTCCCCAGGGAACGAACGGTTGCTCCTTCGTTTTAAATATGCAACGATTTGGCTCCGTCCCTCGTCCCCTGTCCAAGCGAAAACAGTTGTAAGAAATGATCATGGACTCATTTGATAGAGGCCTTATGTGCACCTGCCATCATAAACCGTATTATGAAGTTCCTCTGCAAGGAAAGACAAATACAAAATAATTCTACCAGCTACAGTTTATATTCATAAGCTGTTGCACATTATTCTTACGTCAATTTATTTTTCTGTCTATATCGTGTTAACCTAGACTAAAATTTGAAAATAAAGTTTCATTGCAAATGTCATACAAAAAATAGAGGAAACTGAATCCACAATAAAATATTTAAAAACGGCTGGATATAATTTAAAAATTCAGTACTCCTTCCATGACATCTCGAGAAATAACTGAGTAGCGACATACGCTTTAAAAACCTTGCAAGTTATTCAAGGTGGCTTATTTACACTATTTTGTCACATCTGTTAAGCATGTTGAAGTTTTAACCATTTGCTACCTGCTATTTGATATTCCGAAACTCTGCAACATCAACATTTTCTTTAGAGGAATAATTTTTTTAACGTAGCTGAAACCGTGACCTCTAGCACTGTAGGCTGAAAATCGATGCACTTTCAGTGCTTCTTGATATTGCGCCATGGCCGTGACAGATTAAGGCACCTTCTAGGACAGCTATAAACTGACGTCACGAAGCGAGTGTCGTGACGTATTACTGTGCAAATGCCGTTTAAGACCGTTCTTGAATGTAATTCGAGAACATTTGACTACTTGAACGATCTCCTGAACCTGGCAAGATATATAAACGAAGGGTCCCAGGTAGGGGAGAGTTTATTTTTAGAGTTGTTTGTGTGTGTTTCGAGCTTATTAAGGGAGAGGTTCCGACCCCTTCAGGTGCTGTGGTGCGGGCGCTGCGGATCCAGCTCTTGTGGTACTTCTGACATTATTAGTACATAGAGCTGAACGTTCGAGCCACTCCCGAAGGGGAGTTATTCGGACTGGGTAGGTCTCGGTGTGGCAGTGATTCCGGACACCCCTGGCTATTGGCCAGGCCTAGGCCGCCCAGACGGAGCAAAGGGTTGCCTTAAAAGTCCCTGCAGAGTTAGTAGCATTGTGTGCTAGATCACCGGCACCCCCACCGATGTCAACCCTGCGGGATTGACGCGCGTAGGTGGCGTATCCACTTCTACCCTGCAATGGGGGGACCTTCTTGAAGAAAAGATATTGGTCTGCTGGAAATACCCAAAAGAGCATCGTTCCTCCCTGGTCATAAAATTGAAGAGTGCGGCTCTGTGATGAGGAGTCGGCGCAGTGGAGCAGTTCACGAGTCAATCGGTAAGTCGAGTTGTGCTAGTCAAAGAGGAGTTGAGGGAAATGTGGTATGTTCCAAGCTCCGTGGTGAGGAGTCGGCATGGCGTTGAACGGTGCAGGAGGCAATTCACGAATCGGTAACTTCGGCTCCGGGCGAGGAATGGCGTACAGTGGAACAGGCGGTGAAGCAGTTTACGAGCGAATATTGCAGTTATGTTCAGGGTCGGTGTGCAGCTCCGTGAGAACAGTAAACCGTTGTGTACGCCAGAGAGACTAACAGCGCAAGATTTCGCGTGCAACAAAGCCGTAAAGGACATTAAAGAGAGATATCGAACTTCTGTATTTGTGTAAAATAGAAGGTGATTGTACGTTACCGCTGGCAATAAAAGAATTTGAGGTGAACCTTCGCTTTCTGTGTTTTTGTCACAAAATTAAGGAATAGCGGTAACAATCTTAACAAAAGAAGTTACGAATAGCCCTAACTATCCGCATCGCAATGCACAATGAATGAGAACGGTCCTGTCCTATTACACTTGATGTTGGACCTAATTTGGACCGACATACAATGTGTTATAATGTTAGGAATCCGTAACAGTTAATTGCTGCACGGTATACATATCGCTGACTTGATCCAGCATAAATGATTACAGCTCTGCCACAGGAACCTGAAGGCCTGCGTTCAACGCCAAGATTATAATTCTTATTTTAATAATTTTAGTAATAAAGAATATATTTATTATATTATTATTATTATTATTATTATTATTATTATTATTATTATTATTATTATTATTATTATTATTATTATTATTATTATTATTATTATTATTATTATTATTATTATTATTATTATTATTATTATTATTATTATTATTATTATTATTATTATTATTATTATTATTATTATTATTATTATTATTATTATTATTATTATTATTATTATTATTATTATTATTATTATTATTATTATTATTATTATTATTATTATTATTATTATTATTATTATTATTATTATTATTATTATTATTATTATTATTATTATTATTATTATTATTATTATTATTATTATTATTATTATTATTATTATTATTATTATTATTATTATTATTATTATTATTATTATTATTACCATCATCATTATCATTATCATCATCATTATCATTATCATTATTATTATATTTTACAGCAACGTTTTAAAAAGCCTTTGTCTTCTTACAGGTGGGTTCCAGACCTTTACAGTGCCTTTTGCTGAACAAATTTGTGGTAAGTTAGATCTCACATAATAAAAAGAGCAGCTGTTCCGTGTGTCACCTTGTGGTGTGGGCGTCCACCGCATAATCTGAAGGCCTGAGTTCAAATTTCGTCAGGGGACCAGTCTAGATACGGAAATAAATAACTGTACTTTCACTCTAGCCGTGCTTAGGACAGGTTTGGAATGGTAGAATCAGGCTGAAAAAATGCAGTGACACAACGGGATTTGTACCATGGACTTCCGAACTCTCCAACGAACTTCTGCATTTAGAACCAAGTTAAGGTTTACACACAGCTTATACAGAAAGACTTATATCGAGTAACATTCAGCTATACCGACCCCGGGCTCACTTGAGTACTCATTAATCAACAGCATTACAATCACCGTCTTAGTGAATTAAGTGGCCATAAATTCAAATTTTAAAGGAAATACGATACAAGCATGGTCAGCATCATGGCCTGAAAAAATTCTCTTATGTATGTTTGGATGCAAATGAATAATTTTCTTGAAGGCAAAATTACTCAGAAAGAAGCGCAGTCATAGGCTGCATAGAAACCTTGCTATACGCCCGCCTCGGTAGCGTGTCAGCCTCGCGTTCAAGAGGTTCCGAGTTCGAATCTCGGTCAGGGCGAGTTATCTGGATAGGATGTTTTCGGGGTTTTCTCTTATCCTGAAAGACGAATGTCGGGTAACTCTAAGCTCTATGGACCCTGGGCTCATATGAGTATCATCTTACCCATTTTATTCATCGTGCGATGTGACTAACGTTGGAGGATGTTAATAGTATATATGCATATATAGGTTTCTTTGGTAATGTAAATAAATTACACCTATAGTGTTTTAATAAAAATTGTCAGCATCTTTTGACTTAAAAGATATTAAGACCTTCTATTCCATGTAACCGTTAGTTAGAAGTGGTTCGGAAGTCTTTTAGTGACCCACTTAAGCAGTGCCCGGATCAAATATAAAATTTAGAGCGTGTCTTACTTTTTGTTTCTAGTTGTGCAGTTCATATAGGTACACGTACACCAAAGAACTGTTTTCTAAAAATGATTCTACCCTGTATATGGGTTCAGTTTACTTTAAAATGCACATTTACAATAGGTTTGCATGGAGTATGATATACCTCTTCCACCTACTATAGTTAAGTGATGTAGAAATTAGAGTAAAAAGGTAACTACATTAGCGATAGTCGCGCTAAGAAAAATGTAGTTGTGAATGGTCTAATATGTTCAAAACCACATTTAGAAAGGGTAATTTTTTCTGGATATTCATTTTTCCCTTTATGGTTGAGTAATAAATATTTTGGTCTTTCAAATCGGCGTTACTGAATTCGAATTCTCACTTCAGATATGTGGATTATTCTTTAATTGAAATTACTCCTCACACTTCTTTGAGTCTAGAAGTACAAATCTGGGTGTGTTATTTGTTTATTTGCTTTATGTATATGTTGCCTTAACATCTGAGGCCATATCCTAGGGTGTCGCCTTTGGAACAATTGTACATCTCTCCGTGTAATGTTGTGTTGATATTTTTTGTCCATACTTCCAGACTCCAGGGAGGATAGGATTAATCCTGGCTCAAGAATCGAATCCGGGAACTCTAGATTCGGAAGCTAGCGTGATAACCACTACAAACAGAGGCAGTCAGCCAATTTTTCTAGCTAAATGTTAAAAAAAAAAAACAGTGACAACATACATCATAGCGTGAGAGGTGCCCCCACAATAACATGCAAAGTCCTAGATTCCATTCTTGACGCTAACCAAGTAGACCGTAGGTTTCTCGTGGTTTATCCCTGGTTGGTAAGGCGAACACTGAAGTGGTTTCTGTTCTACCATATTTTCCTCATTCCCTGTGACTTTGCTTCCTTCTTCATGTTTCAGATGATATCCAATGTCGATCGGTGGTGTCGGAAATCTAAACTCGTTGGAAAGTTCTCGATCTTGTCAAATGGCAGTGTTCTCTAATCCGCATCTCGTGGATGAGTCCTCCCATATTACGAAGTAGGCAGGCTTGCTATAGGAGTTCTACAATGTGACAGGAATCGTTAGATAACTTCTACATCTAGCCTCATGCAGTCCTTTCACGTCATCCATTCCTCCTCCGGGAAGTAGGTACAAAACGTCCACATTAGGTCGCGATACTATCATGCTGCTCAAAAGGTTACCATAGCTTTATCTTTTATTAATACAAACATCTCAGATAACGCATTGATTACTCTCGGAAAAGTGAGAGAGGTACTGGCGCACATCTCGGACATGTACTAAGCAACAATGAACGCATCACTTCAGCCAATAGAACACGCAGGAATCACAAATGCTAGATAGATGTTATGTCCACGTGGAGTAATCAGTACGTTGTCTGAGAGGTTCGTATTAACAAAGATAAAGCTAGGGTAAACCTTTGAGTAGCAGGATAATGCAGATTGTGTGTTACCTCTAGCTCTTCTGTCTTTACTGGAAGTACGTAGACATTTATTGCAGTGGAGGTGATCGGATTGGGTTGATCTCGACGGGGCAGTGGTTCCCGATACCCATTCGGAGATTGGATATCTCTGAGAGAAACCCAAGTGAGTTTCTGAAATGACTTAGTATCCTCCGGAGAGCAAGTCGAACACACCAAGGTTTTCGCTATTTTTTTTTCTTTTTGGGATCGAGCGCAAGAGTGTTTCTAAAAGCAGGTAGAGGAGAGAGAGGATGTGTAAATTCTTTCCCTGGTTTCAGGCGGAGAACTGAAGATAGGTAAATTGAGTCCATAATTAATTGTTTACGAATCTTTAAGCGGTTAGTTGACTCCCAAGCTTTTTTGTCTGTACAGTAAATTAACTCCCCTATTTGCGCTGATTTTACAGTCACCACAAATCACACATCTATAGTGCGATCCATATAAACCTGAACCATTTCAATAGGCCATAACTTTTGAGCCCATAACAGGAAACACGTGCAATTTTAGGAGAATATAGTACACAATTGCTAGATTACATTACACTACTTACATTGGCGAGGTACATTTTGTCACAATTGCCGGTCGAGGGATTCAATTTAAACTCCTCGAAAATTTAGGAGGGACTGGATTCACTTCACGTGTCCAGATACAAGGAACTCAATTTGCTTACCTTGAAACTTTAGAAGGGACTCAATTTACCTTGCAATATTCAGATGGAACTCAATTTACGGAACCCGGGAGGCGTATGCCTTCACCCAGAATTATCCTGTTCATTCATGAACGCCATCACCTCAACTTAAGGCACCCGATATGATTTTAAAGCTGATACAAATATGTACCATGTATGAAGCTCGAATGGATTGTGTCTTGTATTTTTTCAAGCTTGCTTATTTATTTCGTGCAAAAGAAAATTCAGCCAATGCAATTTGCCTTTATGTTCGTGACTAATAGTTTTTTGTAGCACTTGCCTTCGGCAGTTGACGCCAACAAGCAGTGAGGGGTGTTGGATAGCATGTACTTTTAACCTTCAGAAGCATCTGGCTTTCACGAAATGTTAATTTTCCGGTGTTCGGACAAATTCTCTTTGATTTTGGTATGTTGCAGCTGTAACAACGCCATACCTTGTCAAGCAAGCTTCTCCAATAACCGGTTGATGTTACCAACAGTGCTGCTTCGTATAAAAACAAAATTATGAAGAAAAAAAAAGAGAGCCATGATAGCTCACTTTACAAAGAACGCGTTTCTAACCCACTGCAACTGCAAACCACTGCCATAGTCACAGCGAGATCTAGAACCTTGGCTGTGAAATTTAGAAAAATATACATTTAGGCCACTTATTTATGTTCTTGCCATGTTTAAAAGTTGTATTTCCAGTACGTATTTCAGTATTAATTTTTTCAGTGTTGTTAATTCATTAACCTGGTAAAAATGCTGCACATTATACATCTTTAATAACGTTCATATAAAAAGTATGTTTTTACAGTAAATAAGTGTATAAAATTACATATTTTGTCATAATGCTTATATTAACCAATAATTAATATAGAAAATTCTTAAATTTATATATCTTTTAAATAACTTGTTTTCCCAAAATCAGCAACTGATTTATTCTGAAAATTAGAAATTTATTTAAATAAAGTATAGTCTAATTTTCTTTATTATACTTTTGAGATGCAGCATCGATAGTTTGAAAAAAAATGGTAATAGAATGGTTTATTTACAGTGAAGAAGAGTTTTGAGAAAATAGGTTGTAAAGTTGGAAATAACTTCATTTAACTGGCAACTCAAATTTAATAAGTGGGTGGGGGAAAGAAAAAAAAGAAAAACAAAGATGTTTTCCGTAAGCTTAGAAGTCTTATTTGATTAATTTAATGTTTTAGTTGTTCAATTTTTCACATTTTGCTCAAACTTCACGGATGCATAACGTTAATAATTATAAACTATGCAGGATCTCTCTTTTTCCTATATTAGGAGAGATACACAGATTTTACAGAAAATACATGTTTTGAAGGCTCCCGAATCTAAAAGGCCGTGTGTTTTCTGTGTTACCTTTTCTTTCTATAATTAAACAGCATAACTCAAAAAGAGAAAGTCAGCTAAATACATGTCCATGTTATTATCAGTTTCCTCCGAAGTTGCAACATTGTTTTCGAGAAATTCCGCCACCTCTATCTACCTTTTACATGGACATTTGTTTTTTAATTTTTGTTTTCTCAGAAAGGGCATTAAATATTTTGATGAAAATAATGTATTTTTAAGACATATATAGCAGGTTTAGAATTTACTGCAGAGTATATTCGACAGGGACTCCAATCGTGATTCATTGTACCTATGGCCCCAAGTGGAACCTAGGCATCTCCTGGAGGAAGGATGAAGTGAGAGGACATTGAGGGCAGCTGTCCCAAGGAGCCACGACAGCGAAGAGGGCAGAGTCCCTGTATTTTATTTAGATATAGACCTACCCCGGCAAGCCAGAACAACGGACATCTCCCCCTCCCTTACTGCGGAACGGAAACTCGCCCGGCAGCCGGTCCCGAAATGGTCCTATACGAGATCCGAAGACCGGCAACCGACCTACCGGAAGAGGAAGTAGTTTTCCTCACAGCATATCATCCTGCCATGAACCACTGAGACACCCGCCAACACTTCTTACCCTGAAAGAAAGCACAAGATGAGAAATTATATGAAGTGATAATGGAAGGATAGGAAATTCGGTGGGATGGAATTGGGGACAGAGAATTTGCCCCAGATTTAATATTTATGGGAAGTACGTTTGTTCTTAAAGAAAATGGATTTGCGCCACCGATATGTTTGGCTAATCATTTTTATTTTTCTTATGTTGGCAGTACAATAAATAGACTAGTACTTAGTCGCCGTGTTTTGTTTCAGTAGTAGCTACATTGACTGGGAGAACACAACCATTGTGACGTAGACTAGTGAGTAGTAAAGGTTGTCATGGAAGTAGTCGAAATGGACAATACAAAGAAAGAAAAATATCACGTATCACCTGACATTCTGAAAACAGAAATTTTAAGGAAGGAGTTTTGACTATGTTAATCACTTTAATTTTTAAAATCTTATGGCAATTGTTAACCACACCATGCGCATTATGCGCGCGTCAGTCCGCAGCCTGCAAGTGGAACGGACAATTGGTTCGCTTAACATTTTAATTCTTTCAATCGTAAACTGTCTCGCCATGTTAATGTGGTGCCAACCTAAGAACAAAAATACACATATTTGTTTCGAATTATTGGTGCAAACGCATTATCTATACACGGCAATACATTGTCGCGCAAATCTCTGTGGCACAGATGTGGTTGCACGATGTAATTAACCTACCCAGCATTCGCCTAGCTAGCCAGGAAAACCCCGAAAAAAAACAGGTTTAAGGTAGGTTAGCTACTGGAATCGAACCCGGGCCTCTCGAATGCGGGCCACAGACAAACCGCCTGATCCATCCCGGTCGGTAGCTACATGCAAAGAAAATGTATATCTTGAATTTTATGGGAGTAGCCTATGAAGTCTTGGTTAAAGATAGCAGAACTGGTAAACTGGAGCAGACAGCAAAAAAGGAAACTTATTAAACAACAAATTTAACGCTTAACAAAAGATGGTCTTTCAAACAATACCTCTAGAATTCACATTCCAAATTATTATCCCATGATACAAGAGTTTTCCCACCGATTCTGTGCTAAATCTTTGTTGTAGAGCCACTCTTCCTGACGGCAGTCTACAAAGCTAACAATCAGTAACAATGGGGTATTCGGATTATCACTGACTAGAGTTTTAACAAAGTTGATTAAGTACAAATTGAAGCACTCAAATTCAGAAGTTGTTAAGTCAATGTTTCTGAGAAATCCTGTTAAACACAAGGTAAGCACTCTGAATACCAGTTCTGTAATAGTGCTGAAAGATTTGCGGATCAGAAGTTGTTAGGTCGAACATATTGTGCCCCTGGTATGCTCAATGTGTTTCAATTTAAGAAATAAAAGTTTAAGTCAGCCTTTCCGAGGTAGATGTTGTTAAGTCAAGTAGTTGCCGCATTAGCCGTTTGGTGGTGCAACTTCCACTGTGCCATTCAAGCTCTTTGATATCAGCTGTTGATACATTTTAGATTAGACATTTAGGTATTAGACATTGTTAGACATTCCTAAAGTGTGCCTTCAGAAACTATATCTGTACTTCCCAATACCAGGGCACTCTTTCATGCCTCTTGACAGAACTTTTGGCAATATTGAGAAAAAGAAACGATCAATGAATAAATTCTTAGTCCCTTCCACATGGGTGAAACTGATCAAAGATTCGCTACAGAAGAAGCTCATTGATGTCCATGTCAAACGTCCACTGACAAAATATTACAATGTTCGTTCAGTACTGGAACATGTCACTCTGCCAGGAGGTACCACATTTTATAACACAATGACATATGGAAGTGAGGTAGAAATTGTGTAGAGATGGAGTGATGTTTTGATGACAATGTTGTACGTCAATCCATGAAGTGTCTACTGGATTAGTCCATAGTAGAGATGTATTGGTCAAAATAAAGTAATAATTTATCCATGGCTACTTACCATAACATTGTCTAATGGAAAAACTCTAGCATTAAGAATCAGAAGCTATTAAGTTAAGTGACTTAACAACTTTTCGCCCATTTTAAATTAAAAGTTGTTAAGTCCTAATAATGAAATATACTGTCACACATGCTACATATGTCAAACCGTGAGAAGCACTTAAACACAGTACTGTGTACCTCCAAACGGACATATCACATAAAACTCTTTCATTTTAATTACTATTTTGGAATTTAAAATTACTTTTGAAAACTATGACCATCTCTCCTGCACAATTTTGAAACAGTGACTTAGCAACTTCTGCTACTAACCGCTTCAATTATTAATCGCTGTGTGTTAAATGTTGTCAAGAAGATATAACAGATTCAGCGTGGGCTATCCATTGGATAACAGTTCCCTCTAAACAGACCACAATACCACAAATTCTCTAATAAGAGCATGATAAATAATACTCAGACGAATATGTACTTTGCTTAGGTACATTTTGGTTAATTAGGTATGCTTGGGTTTTTGTACAGCTTAGTGAAGTTCATTAGTGATGTGGATTTTCCTGAAGTGCTCGTAGAGGCAGATGATGTACTCAACTGTTTTTAGTGTTGCAGTAAGGGAATTCAGCAGGATAATCCTTTGTGAATATGTGTAAGTCTTGCATGGTCGATATGGAGCTTTGCAAGGAGCATTTGATCGGTCCTGCTTATGGAGGAATATTGAAAGATGTATCCCATGAACTAATCTGCTTCAAGATAAGCTCTCTTGAAGGGCTTGCAGGGCACTCTTTGAACCAGAGAGGATAAAGACGAGAGGAGATTATTATGGTTTACAACTGTAGAGATCATGATACAGAAATGTTCAGCAAAGAATTCTGTCTGCCTTTGAAGCAGAAAGATTTTGTTCAGATCAAGCCAAAGGATAGCATATTGAAAACGAGCTTAAACCGTGGGCGCGCAGTGGTCCAAATGCCCTTCATTCAGTCACTGTAAGATTATTTCCCAGACGACTGTTGTTAAACTTGAGTTAATAAAATGAGCAATATTCAGAGTACCGAACATATATGTCTATCGTGAGTTAAGAGCTATTTGGAATTGAAAACAGCAGAGCTGTTCTGATCGCAAATCGTTCTGCAAAATTCAACTGAAATTTAGTTATTCATAGATATTTTTTTCTAAAGAAAGAAATAATAGAAATGTGCAATAAAGTCTCGTTAAGCAGCTTAAATAAGGAGTTAACAACAAATTTATTTTTACCTTCTCTACTATGTACTTTGTAGAGAATAACTAATTGCCTGTGGAGGCAGTGTTGTAATCTACCCAGAAATTCGATCCCGAGATTTCACCGGAAATATATGTTTGGTAACTTCCTGTATCGCCCCCCCCCCCAAAAGCTATTTTTAGAGAAACGAATATTTTCAAGGAAAATCTCTCCACCTCATACTACTCCTTACAAGGAACATTTTTCGAAAACTTTGATTTTCACAAATACGACTCTAACGATTTTGATTAAAATATATGCTTAAGATATTTTACGACATATTAAATGCATTCTCTGGTTTTCCGGAAATAACTTCTGAAGTGGTTTTTTATCCTGGATGAATTTTGCATAATTCATAAACAGTAAGAAATAAAACAAACGTATTACACAAATAAGTTTACATCTCGTTAAAACACGAGATGTATATTACTTTTTAAGGAGCTTACCATTTCCGAGATATTCCTTGTGTTTATTGAATATTACAGTACTTCTACTTTTCTCAAACAAGAAGTCGTTCATTTTATTAATCTCAAAAGGTCTGTGGCCTCCAGATCCCCCGACCTAGCCTCACCAGATTTTTTCCTGTGGGGATATCTAAAAATAGAGTATACAAGAATATGCTATGGACAATTGATCTTCTCAAGGAATCCATTCGAACTGAAATAAGTAACATTGGCGAGGATACTCTCCGTAAAACTTCAGAGAATATGGTGAGACAAGTACAAACATGTATAGATGCTGGTGGAGGACATTTCCAACATTTTCTCTGAGATATAAATAGTGTAATGTGATTTCTCTCTTGTGTATTATATTCTCCCTAAATTGTACGTGTCCTTTTATTGGATCAAAAGTTATGCCCTATTTAAATGGTTCAGGTTTATATGGATCGCACTATACAGGAATAAGCGTTTAAGGAATGTTTTACAAGAGTGAGTAGATAAAGACATGTGAATGCACACGAAGATGTTTTGCTTATTTTTGGATTGCATCTCTTGCACAATTTACGTGTATTGCTGAACACGGAACTCTTAAGTTACCAGCCACGGTTCATTTAGAATGCTAGGCATCAGATGGTTTTGTTTGCAAGTATGAAATGTGTAGAATAATCAGTACTCCACGTATTATTACAGTGCGATTGACAACACGTCAGGACATACATTCTACTAGAATATCTCTACCATTACATAATCAATTACTCATAGCCATTTACCAAATTATTTGCTAAATCATGCTGCACCTGCATTTTATATCCCATTTTGCCATGCATGCATCCATTAGTTAAACGTGATAAATTGATTTGTTTCCTTGTTTGTTTTTTTTTTTTTTTTTTTGTATGCGTTTTATAACTCTGATGCCATTTTGTTGCAATAGGGTTCGAGTAATCAATAAATAATTAAATAAATACGTTTTACTACTACGAAATATTCATTCTTTAAATATGTATAATTAGTTTCAGTAATAATATAATAAAATAGTTTAAGTTGCATAATTGAATCAATATGAGATTGTATAATGGATAAAGAAAGTTTTGTAAATATTTTTTATGGAAATGTCATTTGTTTGATTTATATCTCCGAGTGGTTTGTAGTAGTTTTGGAGCATTATTCAATAAACAAACACGTTACCGATAACAACTTGGCAACATTGCTCACGTCGTTCGTCGCCAGGTTTGTTTTTGTTATGCTTCAAAGTTCTTCACGACGAGCCTATCATGTTTACTTTCTTCTCCTTCGGATGCTATGACAGCATTCTTCTCATCCTCTTTTTTGTCTCCGCTACACGCGATACAAACAAATCTCGAACCACAATGGTCCATCTGTGTAAATAACATTCAGGGCTGCCAACTTCTCTTCTTGTCACTGCCGGTTCCACTTCATTGTTTCACTAATTTTCACCACAGCGTCTTACCTTATTTGGTGTGGGCTGTGCTATCGCTCCCAGACGAGCCAGAGCGAGTCTTGTGGCAGTGATACCTGAATGTCTAGTACATTTAATACGGTTTAGCTTCAGATTGTAACAGCTAAGGAGATACACCGTTTGTGGCGACTTACTATCGTAAGTACTTAAGTCCCAGGCTTCATCATATCTCGAATGTATCTCGAATGAGAGAGCCCCTAGTGGTCTACCGGGGAAATATACGAGTCAAATGGAGAATTGAATGTCATGACGGCAAGTTGGCAATGGTAGCTCAATGGGTAAGAGCGACTGATCGGAAACCAGGAGATCCGTGGCTCAAATCCCGGCCGTAAAATTGAATTTTTCATGTTGACTGTATCTATCAAAAACCTTCTAGTGTGAAGAAATGATTAATTGCCACCAATTAACTAAAACCTTACGTACTTTCAAATTTAATTTATTGAGCAAAAGTGGAACAATATAGTGGTTACTTGTTTACCGACGAAACTTCTAACCTCCCATTGCCTCTTTGAGTGGTCCTGTGTATAGTCCAAGGCGAGGTCTGTTGAGTATGATGGCTGTGGAAATTCTGGAGTGACTTGCCACCGTTCGGACACTGCGAAACTGCTGAATGGGACTCGTATCTAAGCCTAGCTTCTTTAAATGCAGGGACTTTATGGAAGTACGACTACTCTGCTCTACTCCTCCTTTAAATGAGGAAGGGATGATGTGAAAGAGCCGCAGGAGGCTATAGCTCACAGGCAGGATGACAGACGCGTAGCGGGCACTAATGATTCCAAGCTTATGACCAGGACACACATTTCATTGCGAGGTCTACCCGAAAGTCCGAAAATTCCGGCCTCTATGAACCCGGGAGCGATGAAAAACTCCGGGGCTCTGTCGTTGGCGCAATTCCTTGAGTCTAAAAAGCCCCCACCCATCGACAACAAGACGGGTGGAAGTGGATACGCCACTTATGCACGTTAATCCCGCAGGGAAGACTACTGAATAACCTCGGTGGGGCCGCCTGGTGATCTAGCACACCTTCACTAGCTCTGCAAGCTAGTACCCGGGACTCTTTAGCAAACACTCTACCCCCTCCGGATCGCCGAGGCCTGGCCGGAAGTACCCGATCGGTACCGGGAACGCACTGTCCTCTCGAGTCCAACCCAATCCAAACAACTCCCATTCGGAAGTGTGTCGAATGTTCGGCTCAAGGTTCCTCTGGTAACGTCAGTGGTACCATGAGTGCTAGGGGTCCGCAGCGCTCGCACCACAACAGCTGAAGCTGACCAGGACACACAGACGGTCTGCTCAGAAAAGGCTTCCTTCTGGTGAAACCAGGGTCAACTCGACCCATTGGAGGTGGCTCGGACAACGCTTGGCAAGGCCAAGAACAACTTCCTAACAAGCAAGCACCTCATCTGCCCGACACCGGCCAACACGGCCATTGTGTCTACCTGAAACATGTAAGGGGGAGCGAAATAATAGGCAATAGCGGCAAGGAGGAGAAACCACGAAATCCTTACGGTGAAAATAATTGGAAAAATTACCGCACAGCCATCTCGCTTGATAAATGATAGACAAATTAAAACTAAGTCACCTCACATTAGCGTTGAGCGATTACATTCCAAATGCAGTACGTTGCATTGTATGGAAGATAAACCCCAAGCTGTCTCGACCGTTAGAATGAAATAGCTGTAATCCAAATGCTTGTGATGCAGCATTTTGTGTACTGTTATGCTCTACTCTCTAATCTAAATATTCAACTAGCCAGCAAATTGCAACGCGTCCGTAATGCCTTTGTGTATAACGCGAATTTGAACATACGAGTATAACGCCTGTGGGTGAACAGTTGTCATGGTTTCCGTTCAATGAACGAAGAATTTTCCGCTTAAAGTCCTTTTAGCTTCCAGCTCGTTATACGGCTTATCGGTATGTGAGGTCCTTAATCATCTATACCCTTGTCCCTGAACGTATTTTTATCATTCAGCTTGTCCCTTTCCTACATATTACTGGAAGTGTGAAACAGTAAAGTAAAATAAAGGCTAGTTAAGAATGCCCTCTGAGAAATGTCAAAATCAGATTGCTTGATCTGAACTATTGATACAGAAATCGTGGTTGTACATAAGTTCAGAGATAAATATGAACCTATGAAATTATTTTGCTTTCTATTTAAAAAAATCCTATGCACGAAGCAGTTGCTTTTCAAACTAATAGCATTGTATAAAGAAGAACAATATAAAAGAAACTGTCACCTCTACAATAAGATGCTCAATGTTTCTTTTTCATAATCATTTGCATAATTTAATTTATTTAATTATTTTCCGCTTATTTATACTTCTTTTTACGATAAATTTATTTAATGTCGCCTAACAATAATGGTCTTATAGCGACAATTATAATATGGTAAAACAACTTTTGTATACAGTTGGTCAGTACAGTTAACATTTTAGAAACTATTAGGCTACGGTACAGTATAAACATATAAGTTCACATAAACTATACATTCATAAAGAACTGAGGAATCGATATTGCACAGCAGTATGTTCATACTTGTTATGTATTACTTATTAATTTTAGTTATTCTCA
The DNA here is from genome assembly GCA_030765055.1 of Mantis religiosa. Lineage (NCBI taxonomy): Eukaryota > Metazoa > Arthropoda > Insecta > Mantodea > Mantidae > Mantis > Mantis religiosa. The sequence continues at coordinate 212,408,363 of CM060948.1, forward strand.
CTTCACAGAATACAAACTAAATATATTTTCATATTGGAGAAGGTAATTTACAGTCTTGTAGAAATACAGTGATTATAAAATCTTCGGTTCATCTACGAGGGCTGTTCAATAAGGAATGATCAATTTTTTTACGGTCATAAGTTTTCGTACTAAAATTCAAACTTATTATATTCTGTTAGCTTAATTTGAAACAAACACGCCGTAGTACTTTCATTGTTGGTACTCCTGGTTCCCGCCTGTGAGAACCAGACAAGTTCAGACATGTTCAGTATTGCCTACCACGGCAATGGAGGTAGCACGCGAGGAACAATATGCGGTTTTGAAATTCTGTTTTCGTCTAAACAAATGTTCATTTGAGGCCTATACAATGTTACAGGAGGCCTATGGAGAGTCTGTCCTTCCCTACAGCACAGCTCGAAGGTGGTTTAAAATTTTTAAAGAGGGGAGACAATCAATTTCAAAGGAAGGTGGACCCGGTGCTCCAGTTACTGCTCTTACGGAAGAAAACATCAACACTGTGCTGCTACCATTGTGAGAGAGGATCGACGAATTACCTTAAGATCACTTTCTGAAATACTGAACATTTCCTTGGGTGTCACCCACTCGTTGGTGACAGAAACATTACACATGAGACGTGTTTGTGCGCGATGGGTTCCAAGACTGTTGATTCCCGAACAAAAGGACATTTGCCTCCAGGCCTGCATGCAGTTCAATTGAGGAAGATCCGGAGTTTCTTTCAAACGTAATCATTGCTGATGAAACTTGGCTACATCATTTTGATCCTGAGAGCAAACAGCAAAGCTCAGTGTGGAAATCTCCTTCATCACCAGCCCCCCCCCCCCCAAAAAAAACAGAAGTTGTTGCTTCTGCTGGGAAGGCCATGGTCATCTCATTCTTTGATGTTTATATAATGGTTTATCAGCATATTGTACCTGCACACACATCAGTAACTGGACAATATAACATGGATGTCCTGAAAACATTGCAAGTCCATATCAGGCGCAAAAGACCACATTTCCGTGAAGCGGGCTGGATGCTGCAACACGATAATGCTCGGCCGCAATTTGCCAATGTTATTGCGGAATATCTTGCAAACATCTACGTGAAGTGCATCCCTCACCATCCCTACAGTCCGGATTTAGCCCCATTGACTTTTCTCTATTCCCTAACTGGAAGAAACGCCTTCGTGGGAGGCATTATCCATCATCAGAAGCAGTGGTGAAGGCTGCGGAGGCGATTTTGAAGTATCTCTCAAAAATGGTTTTCAGCATGTCTTTGAAGACTGGCAGAAACGCTGCAACAAGTGCATCGCATTCAGGGGAGACAATTATGAGAAGGAACATGAAAATTATGAGGATGAATAAAGATACGTTTTCGACAGAGGATTGTGATCATTCTTTATTGAACAGCCCTCGTAGTAGAGCGTGAAGATCTGTAGAAACTTTATGAAGGGTCCTATAGGTTCAGTAGAGAGTACATTCATTTATAATATGGTTTACTGATAATGGTTTGTTGGATGTTTCTCAGTGTGGAAGCCTCTCTCTGGAAAATAGGTAATCATGTGTAAGTTTTGTATTTCCAATTCTAGGTCTGGAGAGTAATATTTGTTGTTTTGGACTTATATATTTATAAATACACTGAGTAGGAGATGTGTTTAGTTTCACTTTTCGGGGACCTCTGTTTTTTTTCCCCTTGTTCCATTTATACCCCGCCTTTAACTGCTATGGTCATATCGGCGGCCGTTCTCCTTTGGAAACATACTGAAGGTGTTAACTCGTAATCTTTGGTTTTTAATAATTAGATCACGCACACATTCACACTCTCATTCATACTTCCAGACTCTGGGGAAGATGGGGAATTATCTTGTTCGGAGAAAAATACCCACCCCTACCGCCGGGAATCGAACCCGGGACCCCTAGCACGGCAGGTGCTCTACCGACTGAGCTACGGGGCCAGCCACTTCTGCTTTTGTTTTGCTACTAATTCCCAATTTACCGATATTACATTGGTGGTTACATTTTACACATTTTTAAATTCTATAATCTTCCCCACTCTCCCCCTTTTCACATATTATATTTGTATCTTCTCTCAACTTTTCATTTCCATTTCCTTCTAACATTCCACAAAATTTTTCATAACTTCTAACTTAACCGATTTGAAAACATTGTATTTATTTTTAGTGTTATTATTACTTTGTCTACCACCTACATAGTAGGCAAAGCTTTGCTTTCCAACTAAAAACACAGTTTTGAAATTTAACCGGAAATACGTGTTTTGCGGCCCCGGAATCCAACACCCATTTTTTAAAAAGACCTATTTTGTAAGTATGAGTGGATGTAGGTGGTGAAGAGCGTAACTCCAAAATGAATATTAGGTTAAATACCAAACATGGTATTTAAATTCTCTTTTCCGAGGACTCAGCACGAAGACTTTTATGAAAATTCCAAACCCCAAATTACCCATTTCTTAGAACGTATTTCGAAAGTTTTAATTTTCCGAAAAGTAATTGTAATGATTTTGATTAAAATAGATGACATAATCATTTCTTTCACACTAGAAAGAAGCCGGGAATTGGACCACGGATCTCCCGCTCTCCGTCCGGTTGCTCTAAATCACTGAGCTATTCTGGCCAACGTGCCGACATGACATTAAATTATCCATCTGATTCATATGTTTTCCGGTAGACCACTAGAGGTTCTCATATGCTATGAGACACGCACCTTTTTTTTGGTGACTTACTATGCTGTAAGTACTTAAGTCCCAGGCTTCATAGTTAAATCACTATGTTATTCAGGTAAATTGATGAGAATAATAATTTCTTTCACACTAGCCGTGTGTAGGCTAAGGTTTGAATGAGTTGAGTCAGACTAAAAATGCAATGCCATAGCCGGAATTTGAACCACGGATCTCCGCTCTTCGTGCGGTTCCCTCGCTCGTACTGGCTGGCTGTATACAGCCAGAAGGTTTTTGCTGCGTGCCCACCCGTTAAGGGTTTTACCGCAGGTAGGATTTGAATTGAATTTTGTAGAATGAAGGTGGTGTAGGTCTTTTATTTGGGAGTTAATTTAGAGGTTACCGAAGTACCTTCGGGTTGAAGGGGAGGATACAGTACTTTGCACCCAAATCTTTTGTTTGTTTAATTTTTTTTAGTTGGGGAAAAAATTTAGATGCCAAACAGCTTAGAAGAATTATGAGGAGCTCAGCTTTAGCTGCTGATAGGATTAGCTCCTGGGTTATCTAGGGTGCCCGCATGCCATACGGGGGACCCGGTGCAGTCTAGATCGGCGTCTAGTGGGGTCATAATCTCCCAATGATCTAACAAGGGCGCTTCTGTGTGATGGTAAACTTGCGTATAATTTTGAAGCCCGGCGCCTAATTTCATTCTCCACGTATGGAAGACCCGATGCTTCGTGGAGCAACCTGGTAGGGAAATAACGTCCCACAGAATAGATAGACCGTACGGTTGCTCTAAAACACTGATTAAAATAGTTTGGTTTTAAGGTATTCTCATTAAAAATTATATATATATATATATATATATATTTAATTTTCTGGGGATATCCTCTGGAACCTCCTGATGCTCATGCATTTTACAAAAAGTATAAGAAATAAACAACTTTTCAATATTAGTAAAAATATAGAACCTGTTAAAGCTCAGATTTTATGTTCTGCATTATCTTTGGTAGGATTAACACTTTTTAATATATTCCTTGTTACTGGCTTTCTTTCTGCTCAGCCAGAGTTCGACGTATCATAGACATCACCCAAGAACTAGCTCTTCAAATATTTGAAAATTGCTTAGCCCTACTGCATTCCTACGTTCTCATACCTACAAAGAAATTTCTCTTGACTACTGTGAAATAGAAGAATACGTTTTATTTAGATAACTTTTTGAAAAATGTTTGAAGATGCACTGAGAAATATTTTTATCCATTTCTGTTTCATTTTCTGTATAAAATTTTTCTTTGTCCACACGTGTAATCCAAACCATATTACTTCATCGTTTATCCATTTATTATAAATTTCCAAGTTGATACTTTTTACTGTGAGGCCTCTATCATTTTGTAAAATACCAATTATTTCACTGCACTAATGCTTGCCCTCAAACCTTCATTATCAATGTCTTCATAACTTCGGCAGTTTTCCAAAATATCTGTGTAATTCCTTAGCTTTGCTCCTATGTATCACCTAATCCATCTCGCCAAGTGTATAATTGTCAATTTTAGCAGCTTTACCCCTTATCATCTTTTGGTATATATTATTTAGGATATTTAAATGTCAGTTATCATCTTTCTGCATCTTTTCCTTTTTTTTTTTTTTTTTTTTTTTTTTTTTTTTTTTTTTTTTTTTTACTATCTTACTAACTGAAGTATACATTTTTAAGCTTTCACCAATCTTAAATGTTAACATTTTTATATAAATAATTTATTTAAATGTGTCTGTTCACTGTGTTTTTAACGACTGCCTGTAAATATTATTTCAGACTTTATACTTTATACTATACTTTAGGGATAAACTTTGAAAAATCTCATTAGCTTGAAAAAAATAGATGTTAATTATGAGACTTCAGTTTTCTGTGCATTTACACAATAATGATGATGATGATGATGATGATGATGATGATGATGATGATGATGATGATGATGATAATATTAACACCTCACAACTGGGCATATTAATACAAATTTATTTAATCGGCATCAGTCATCTGAACAGTTTAAGCAGTATGACGCTAAAATTGCCTTTTTGGACTTGGTGCTATTTAAAACGCATTTAATATATGTGTAGGTCTTCCTTTGCGCTTTTTGTCCTTTAAAGGCAGTTCAGTACTTGAATATGTCTGAGGTCTCTCTTGAATTGTTCTTTTTTTTCACTTTAATGTTGGTAAAACTTATCTTCAGAAAGACTAAAATTTCAAAGGAATCTAGGCTTACAGTTAGACCTTTAAATAGCTATATGACATGCTTTAAAAGGTAAAACAGCTATAAAAGCTGTAGAGAACTAAATTAGAAGATTTGTAATGTTTCATAACTATAAACTCACTATTTATGAATTTTGTCTTCTCTCTCTCTCTCTCTCTCTCTCTCTCTCTCTCTCTCTCTCTCTCTCTCTCTCTCTCTCTCTCTCTCTCTCTCTCTCTCTCTCTCTCTCTCTCTCTCTCTCTCTCTCTCTCTCTCTACCTTCTTCAATCTTAGTACCCCTAATATACTTTTGTTAAACTTTCACGATGAAGTTTATTAGATAACGACTCTAGCTGTTTACCTACCGAGGGATTTGGCTGCATAGTAACGTGTGAGACTCGTGTTCGATTCCTCTCTGACCTTAGATTTTCACGATAGCTGCATGTTTGATTGGTTTCTCATTCACTACAATTTCCTTTTCACTTGTTTATCTTACATATATACTTCTAGGTTTCGTGGTGTACGATGGTGTCGAAGAGATGAAAAGGCCATTTTATTTATAACGCACGAAATGCTTATGCCATCAGTCATTTCTTAGATACCCTTTATTATTAGTTTGAATGTTTCAATACTTAGTCATTTTAAGTGCAGTCGCTATTTAGTTGTTTCTGGAATATCGCGGAATGACCATTATGTATTTCAAACGGGAAAAGTTCTCGCCTGTAGAGAATCAGATGCGTTAGAGCCTTCTGCGTTGCCACCTCGTTATCCCTACTCTTTTTATATCCCCCCCTCTCTCTCGCACACTAGCGAATCTCTTTGGCGCTAGACGTAAGGGGACACAAACTGAATTTTCCAAAGTTTTAAAATAATGCAGTTGTTAAAATCACAATTACAACATGGATATTCGTATATTAATGGTTTAAATATTTAGTTTAAAATTAATTATAGTGTATGAATTACTTATTTTTCTAATCCAACGAAAATACTAGCGGTGCATCCGTATGCTGTGAACGTTACTTACGTTAAGAGATAATTCGTCATTGTCATTGTCTTCAACGTCTGAGTATTGCAAATTTATGATGATAGGTTTCAAAATCTCGTTACGTGCTATTTGTTTCCAAAAGTCGTCTTCTTATAATTTATCTGATGTCTCCCGCAGTTTTCCCAGTCTTGTTTTGTTCCTTGTTAATTTCTTTGCGAAAAAGTCGTTCAACGTCAATCAGTTTAAAAATATCATTTCTGTTTGCAACATAATTTGAGCCCACATTAACTCTATTGGATTGTTCTGGCAGTAGTCAAGGGGGAAGGTGGATTGTGTCTCATTGATCCAGCTGATACACTTTTTCATGGAAGAGAAACTGAATAATGCTGCTTTGAACTCTCTAGAGCATAGAGTAAATAGAGATTAAGCTCGCTCGTGCTGGCTGGCTGTATACAGACAGGAGATTTTTGCTGCGTGCCCACCCGTTAAGGGTTTTACCCCAGGTAGGATTTGAATTGAATTTTGTAGGATGAAGGTCGTGTAGGTCTTTTGGTTGGGAGTTAATTTAGAGGTTACCGAAGTACTTTAGGGTTGAAGGGGAGGATGCAGTACTTTGCACCCAAATGTTTTGTTTGTTTAATTTTTAGATGGGGAAAAATTTAGATGCCAAACTGCTTAGAGATTACGAACCACTCAGAAACAAAGATATAATGTTACCAGAAACGTTCTGCCAGACCAGCAGGAACAGTATTGTTTCCTCTCATCGAATTTAACAAACACCTTGGCTTATTCAAAGTGTATATTTCTCTTACCACGTCATGTCAAATGTTTACGTTTCAGTTCTGAGTAATTTCAGATATACGTTCGCGCATACATGCCAACCAATATTGATATTCATTACAGTGCATACGTCACAATGCATTGTTATAATGGTATCTACTGTAACTATTTGTATTAGGAAAACTATTTGGGCTAAAAATATGGGGGTTTTCCGGCTATGTTAAATATATTATTGTCTCCTTCCTCCTGGATCAGTTTCTGCAAAACCTGAATTTTCGTCTTAGCGCGAATAGTATTTATTAGAGATTGATTAGTTTGACCCTCGTCACACACCACTTAGGGGGAATGCAATACGACAACACCGCCGGATTACTATTGGTTGCTCACTTAGTAGCACTCAAGGACTAACATCATCCCATTTGAAACACATAATAAGAAACTTTAAAGGCAGCATGCGTCGTCTTTTTACTATTATAACATAAATTCGGTGCCCACTATCCTTCTTCCGTGTAGCATAACTAAATCTATAAGGAAACTATTTCTGCAAATGTTTATTTGAATTTACATGAAATATAAAGTTAAGTTTACGTAGGAATAGTTTGAGAAACTGGACGATAATGGTTACTGAAATTCATATGAATATAAAACATATTTTTATAATATTTTTCATCTGACAATGCTGAAGAAAAAGCGTCCCTCTAAATTTAAGTGATGCGTCTGTGAAATTTGTCCAAACACGTGAGAAATGTAATTGTTCCATAATAAAATTCGAAACTTAAGATTTAAGAAACCATCGTGTTTGCCAATTGGCACTTTAAAGTACGTACCAATTAACTAAAATGAACAGGTGTACACTTATTAATAGGCAAGCTCACATTTAAATCTTTTTATATAAATTGTTCGGGATTTTTTTCCACACAGAGTATTGCACACGATGGAGGATATGACAAATTTGTTTCAGTTTTTTACATTGGTATTTAAAAGTGCATAAAAGAAAGTGACCATATTTATTTTAAACAATGGTCCAATTTTGGAAATGAATCAATACGCTCTTAGAGCGTACAAAAGTAATCATTTTGTATTAATTATAGGTTTATATTATACTCTGAGGTGATACAACTTTTTGTAAAGTGATTTATTGTAAATGCTTAATGTTTGAAGAGAATATTTTTAAAATGCTTTATATGGATCACGTTCTTAGAACAGTAAATTTACGCGTTAAAATTAATATTTAAGGTAATATGGGAAGTAGATTTATTAAATATGGCGAAGATATTACTAGTATTATGCATAATAAGTGGCATAAATTTGAACAAGGTGTTAAAAACTGTGGATTTTTCAAATTTTATAGTTGCATTATCTTAATTTCCTCCAAGATTAATCAATATCTAATTACTGTGTCCAAGTAGTAGACCTCATAAATATTAAGAAAGTATGCAGGAGAAAGTAGCGCAAGTATGCAGCAGGTCTCACGCTGCAAGCAGAAATTAATTTGCATAGTTAGGCGTAATGAATGAATAGTCAGAGAGAGTTATAATTTACAGTTATTGACCTACGCAAGAGTTCATTGAACTATTAAGGACACTACATTCTCTTCACGTATCTTCATTTTACGTCCATTGAACCTGATGAAGCATGGACAAACGTCGTTAATGAATTTGGTGAAGGAGACACGGTCAAGATTTGTGTTTCGCACGTTAAAAGACTTGAGTCGAGTATGTAGAGCACGCCCAACTTGAGTTCTATGAATGATAATGAGCTGCAATTTGTCTCAACAAGAAAAGAGGACCACCTAGTAGTGAGCAAGACGTACCCCTTCACACACCCCAGGAGCCAATGATTGATGACTAGTGCATGTACCGCTGCTGGGAATGCGAATGGCCGCATTCAAGTGGTAGGTGCTAACTCCACGACAGTGCCTTCGGTTCCACTTTGTCGTAACTCTGAACATATGTTTACTCTCACTACTGCATATAGTCCATTTTATAATTAGACTAACATCGCAACCAAAGTGTTCACGGCAGTAAAACGGAACTAGCCCCTGTCACGTGATTTACTGCACATGGGGAAGATATTCTGATGTCTCTGACTGGCTAAAGTTAGATATGAATCGATGCCTTCTTGGTGGAAGCGGGGCAACCACGAAGTCTACTCCAGTCAATGAAGGATGCGGTTGCTACCTCGCTACCACCCTGTAGGAATTGATTCGTATATAACTTGAGCCATTCAGAGACATTAGAATATTGTGACAAAAACGGTAAAAAAAATACAAGACGAAACGAAGTTCACCTCAAACATCTTTATCTGTCATAAACTGTTAGCCCAATACTAACGTACAATCACATTCTCTTTTAAACAAGTAAACAGTCTCAACACGTCTATTTAATATTTCTTTATGTCTCTTTACCACGCACTCATTTGCACTGCAAGTGATCTCTGCACAGAACGGTTTACCTCTCACATGGAACTGCACGCCGATTATGAACAAACAACTTGAATATTCACACTGTACGCCGACTTCTCCCCACAGCGCCTGAACTCACTGTTCTCCTGTACTACTTTACTTCACATTTCACTGCATGCTGGCTCCTCACCATGGAGTATCGAACATACAGCACTTCTTTGCAATGCTCTATCGACTCCTACAACATGAATCGTAAACTACTTCGCTGCGCCGACTCCTCAACATGGAGTCGCATTCCTCGACTGACACTGGAAGCTTGAAACACGCACAAACTCTAAAATACAGTTCTACTCACTAGGCTTCGCATTGGCTCTTGCATACTCCAGTGGTTCCGCCGCTGTATCTCCGGCTCTGGCATTTAAAGCGTCCGAATGAGGTAATGTTGCCAGTTATTTCCACTACTGCCAACACGTGCATACGTGTGCTCTTTTCACAAAATGCAGACAACGAAATAATTCCTATGTTAAGAGTGTATAAAGTATGGAGAGAGCATTTACAGGAAATATAAACAAAGAGATTGAATATAAGCAAATAGCTAATGACGCCACGTGCACTGATTTCAGGAGAATTGGCAACATAGTAGAAAATGCAAGGCGTACGTATGTGTAGGATGTTGTAATTGGTGCCAGTAGACAACTGTTGCGTGAGTCCACCCAGTACTGCAAACCTTGCCTTATCTTCTTTTATTGTCTGTTGTATTATGTTTTGTATATAACAAAGCAGAAACAATAAGCTATATTTATTAAAATGTCACAATAAATCTAATTAGAGTGTCAATGTATCTGCTGCAACGAATCAGAATCGCATCGTTTACTGCAGAAATTCACAGCGCTGTTATACTAAAGGTGGCGATTCTGATATATGCCTGGCTCTTTCTTTACTCTCATGAAATGTCAGGGCCGAAGATACAATGGCGAAACTATAGACTTCTCGAATTACACTTTAGAACAGTCTCGAACGGTATTTGTGCAGCAACAACATAGCTCCTTCCGGCCTCCTGACGTCTTTGTGACGTCAGCCAGTACGTCAGACGTATCTCCCCTTCCTCTCACACTAGCTACAGCACGGCGATGCAATTTCACTACAACGATAGGGAATATACATTCCACCCAAAAATCCCATACTGAGATCTCACTGGAGACATATGTTTTGAGGTTCGTTCATTGAAGAAATAGAACTACTTGTGTATCAAGTAAGGATGTAGTCGTATAATCCACATACATCTAAATTATGCCGATAAATTTGGGAAGAGATAGATGATAATCTTCTTTTAAACACTCTTTATTAAGGCTGAGATGCTTTCAATCAGTGCAAGAAGTTTTCATATGATTAAATTTGTTTCATCGTCAGGAAAGCATTTATGTAATTGGGCATATTAAACTTGAATAAATAAGTTATTAAAATTCAGAACATAAACAAAACATGACCATGCACAAAATATAACTCAAGAATAACTTAAACGAATTAAACCCTTACAATATGCGAACTTGAAAACCATACAACACTGAATCATTTCCTTATTCTCAAATCATTCTTTGTTTATAGCTATAATTCGATTTGTCGTTGCAGTACAGGAAGAATTTATCTTAAGTGCTACCACCCAATTGGTTTTCTCTTTCAAACCAAGTATGTTTACTTTTAGACCTGGGTAAGTACAATCACCAAGACTGATTACTCTCTTAGATTATCAAGTATCTGTACTTTAATCTCATTTCTTTTTGTGCTGTTCCGTTCGTTCACTGTTAACCATTTCTCAGTACAGTACAACCATGATGCGCAATCCCTTGCGGAAGAGGGGAAGGCGGATTTGCTTCCACGTACTGTTCGCCGAGCCATGACGCATACTCAAAAACAAATCTCTCCAATGCTTAGGTACTTGAATGAGTGAAGAAAAAAATGCTTCATTAGCTTACAAAAGAAGACACTATGGATAAGTGAGTACAGTTCCTCCTTGCATGTAAAACAGTGAAATTGTTCTTGCGGGAACTCCCTTTATAAACACTCGTGGATATTCCTCCACCAATCGAAAGCCTAAGACCATTCCGCTAGAGCATCTGTCTTTTTCGCCCCTCCCATATGTTTACAACAGGCTCGCTTCCAGTTTGAAGCAGATTATAATAGCATTCGTATGTGTCATATTGTTTAAGTAGTCATTTTAAGCGGGAATTGTTGCCTCTTGCTTGCGCATTACCAGCTTATACGTTGCAAGATCCACTGTTCGACTGTCGAATACTTTCTTTCCATATTTGAATTCATAGAACCGCGTAAGGTACAGTGCAAATTGACTTCCGGCCCACTCTATATATCCTTTTTCGTGGGATAAATATTGCTATGTATAACTCAAGCCTAGAATATCGTGTCTGTGCTAGGTTTCGACGTGTCGTCAACTCGTGGTAGTTTATTAAACTGCCTAATGTATCCTGTCTTCACCTAGCTCCTGGGCATAGTCAGTATTCCCTTTACACGCTACGCCGTTTTGTACCAGGTTATATTATGATGTCCATGCTCTGTGGTATCTTCGGTTTGCGTAGCTGGTTATACCCAAGGGGCTTCCGCTCCAAGAGGATTCCTCCCCACAAGAAAGGACGAGGAGAGGAACAGCAAGATTTATATTGAAATCGAACTGTTGGGGCGTAGTCCTTGCTGCCTTAGCCCGGCAACCAATGGGGTCAACACACACAGGGTGCACCAACACAAAAGTTCGATGTCCTTTCATAGTTGCTTCTGTATAGGGAAGCCTTAATTGGTTTTAAGTGGACATATAATGGTGGTATAGGATATTGCAAGTAAAATATGAGAATACAAATATATGGCTTGCATTCACATGACTTCTCTCAACAGTCCTCCACTTACTATATGTATTTCCTTAAGTATAAAGATGCTGCAGGATTGAGTACATCTCCGCATATTCGCATATTCCCCTCAATTGTTTAAGCATTTCTCATATCCGTTTACGAACTGCATTCCACCCAAAAACTCGATACGCGGATTCCGAGGGAAGTACGTATTTTCTTCCTGAATACGTTTTTAGAAAGAGGTCTTTATGTATGTGTATATATGTGTGTGTTTATGCCTCTATCTGTCTATGAGCAGCATAAATCAAAAGTGAAAATTCAATTAAATACCAACCTTGGTACTTACGTTCAGGGTCTTCCAAAGTGGCGACTCGAAAACTTTATAGAAGATCTCCCGTCACAGACCACCCTTTAGATAAAACATACTTGGAACATTTATATTTTTGAAATTTGCAAATCGATGAATTTGATTAAAATACCAACTATTTAAGATATTTTCATACGAAATGAAATACACTGCGATAAAATAACTGCTTTATGTCTCACTAAATCGTGAGCTCAATGGTAACGTATAATCAGCCTCTCTTATAAACAAATACAACACCTCGACACGTCTCTAAAATGTTTGTCTCTTTAGCACGCACCCTTTGTGCTGCTATACCGCTTGCCAATCTAGAAAGTGATTGACGTTTCGTATGGAGAGAGAGAGAGAGAGAGAGAGAGAGAGAGAGAGAGAGAGGCGACGTTGCCGCTTATTGCTGCCACGTGGAGAGCGCGTTAGAATTAAGTGTACGTAGGTGATTACGTTACGACTGCAGTGAATACATTTGTGTTTATTGCAGCGTTATCAGAAGAGCAACAAGCAGCAAGGTATTGTGTTTACTACAGCGTCAGCAGAAGAAGATTTGCATAACTCGCTCGCCCGCACTTCATGCTAAGCTCGTGTTAAAATATCGGTAACAAGGATTTAGCGTCTAACGTTGTCGTGGAAACGTCTCGACTATTAATTCGTAATTCTAGTCGTTGCTATGACAACCATTATGACCCATTACCTCCCGTTCATTTAAAGCGTTCGTGCAAATGGTTAGTAAACGTCAGTAAAGCTCTAAATTGACGAACAATATACCAATCTCTCTTGTATAAATTTTAGGTACATCTCTTACATGGAGCCGCACTCGCCAACTCAACTCGAAGCTCAAGACACATACACACTCTAAGCACTAAGCACCAAACACCACTGCTGTCACTGCTACTCTCTGTTCCCCAGCCCTCGCATCAGCTTTATATGCCTTCGGGCGCGGGAGATTCTTCGGGAACCAGAAACCTCTCGAAAGGTCTTTTGCGTAGTTCACTTCTGCCTCGTGACATCAGCTCGCGGCTCCCTCGATGACATACCTCTACCGCGCCCTTCAGCCAATCGACAGATTCCGGTATCCTCTCTCCTAATAAACTTTCTGAAAATGGTCTCTAAAGTCCTCTTCATTCTGAATAAACTTGCATCACCATACAAGAGAGAAACGTACACAATGTACGTCGAATACACTTTTTTTCTTTAACACATTGTACATATGATATTGTTTCTCAATGCGTTAATGGTAAAAGGTCTTTTCTTACTGGATTAACCTCGTAATATTTCATTTTCTTGAGGTTAACTCTAATTTCAGAAGTGCATTCATTCTCTTTAAATACTTTTTCACAGAGGAAACTAATTTCCATTTGAATGCTTTACGAATAGCTGTCCCAGCGTCTGTTTTGTTTTGGCCCACACTCAAAGGAAAGTGTGAACAAGTTAGGATAACAATAAAAGAAGTGACGGTTTCCATAATCCGCAGCAGCAAGCAGCTCGTCTACTTTGACAGTGACGGAAACCGCAGGCAGCTGTTGCCGTAACGCCGCACATTCTCTACGCAGTTGCTGCCTCCTATCAGGTGGCTACTGTTGAGTGCGACCGCACAAAACGAAAACGTGTTCGCCGAAACAAAAAACGAACAACTTCTGTTAAAGGTATGTGATGAAAACTATCGAGTAACCTGTAACCATAACAACATTGTTAAGGCTGTGATTGACTCGCCGGGGTTCCAATCAGACAACGTTTCAATCGATCCGAAAAGTTTTCTTGTTAAATACTGCGGCTAATGTGTGTGCGTGTTCTCTGGAAACCTATCTCGGTGACAATGAAAACTAATTTGGAAATTGAGTGTAGTTTCGAATTTGTTTGTGTAAGCTACTAATTGTAATGTGGACAATCTGCAAGCCATAATGAGACGTAATTTGTAAGTGTGTCGTCGTGTAAACGCTGACCTTATAATCTCTGACCCACGGGTGTTGCCTCATTTCTAAGTGAGTCTTTTACTTCCGATGTAATGAAGAGTATCGCGAAGGATCTACAGCGAACCACGTTCGGCCTTGGTGATACCTCATCTCAGTTATTATGTTTTTTCAAATGGGAAGAGTTCTGGTCTGCAGCGAATGAGATGTGTTTGCGTGCTCAGCGTTGCCACCTCGTTATTCCCAATCTTTTAATATTTCCCTTCCCCCCCCCTCTCTCTCTCTCGCACACTATACATAAGCATGCAAGTCTCCTTCCTGCTAGATTAAGGAAACCCAAACTGAATTTTCGAAACTTGTTAAAATCAAAATTGGAACAAGCCTATTCGCATATTATGTATATGTTATAAATGCTGTAATTATAATTTATGAATTAAAATAAAAGAAACATTCTATTAATTCAATGGAACTACCAGTGGCTCATCCTTATTCCTGTTAGTGTCACACAAGTCAAGAGACAATTCATCATTGTCACTGTCTTCGTCTCCTAAGTCTTGCAAATTTATGATGTTAGATTCCAAAATCTCGTCACGTGAGAGTAGTAACAGTTTTTCTGCATATCTCAAGCAGTTTTCCCAGTCTTGTGTTATCCTGTCAGTATCTTCATGCATAAGATGCTCATCGTCACTCAGTTTAGAAGTGTTACTTCTGTTTGCAACTCCCCGTTTTATTTCAGCCCACACAAACACATTTGCACTTGTATTGGTAGTAGTAAGGGGGTAGGCACATTACTTCCTGTCCATTCGAATAAGTTCATCCAGCTGAAACACCTTTTCCTGGTTCTTAAACGGAAGAAAACCGGGATAACAGTGATTTAAACTCTATGGTAAATAAACACTGTCCCCGATTACGAAGTAATCACAAACGTATTTTAATTTAACAAACACATTGACCTTTCAAAGTAATTATTTTAACACAATTTTTCGATAGTTTACGTTTCAGTTCTGAGTAATTACAAATATGAGGACACACTTACATGCCAACCAATAATGATGGTTAGAGCCCGGATTGCTAAGGAAAATGCTTATAAATGCTTTTTGCTGAAATACGGCGTTTGCTTGCTTATTTTATGCGTTTTAATTAAAATAGCTCATTTTATCCAAATCATATTAATTTTGTCGCGTTACCCCGGTTGCTTGCGTTACTTTTGCAGCAACCTTAAGGCATTTGCAAATTTTAGTGATTGTTTTTCTTGTTGTAATTGATGTATTAGTGCTGGCTATGTCGTGTCCACGACTGCTTATCGGCTACGGCTTAAGGAGAGCATGTTTGTATGTAGATCTCAGGTTCGTGTGAAGAGAAACAATAATAAATAATATACTAATCACTGTTTATTCGAATACACATTTCTATATACAGTCCCCGACAAAAATGTTTTCACTACTGGTGTCCGCACAGCTTGCTTTCCTTACACACACTTCTTCACTAATGCCTTCTGTTTACCTGCTCACCTCACTGTAAAGCGGATGAGTTCATTGAAAAACCCTCGGTCCCGTTAGGTACCGTTAGGTCTGTCTTTTGAAAATGACCAAGGAGCATTTTATGCATGTATGTAGTGAAAACATTCTTGCGGTTGGGCATTTTTCAACACAAATTTTACATTATTTTATATTCATTTATATATACATTCGTATTAAGGAGGTCCTTATAAATTAATGCCTCATATGCCCTTATAAGACAAACAACTAATTTTATTACACAATTTAAGAAATTTTGTTTGTTTTATAAGATCTTCCTCCTCATAAATTCACTCGAAAGAAGTTCATCATTTTCTAGTTATGATTTCTCTCTCTCTCTCTCACTCTCTTTCTCAAAAAAAGCTCATTAAGTTACCTGAAATTATCACGATATTCACTGTGTATCGTATTGTCACCTAATTATCGGATAGCACGGCCAGCTAGCAGTAGCAGGGTAGCAGCAGCAGCCGGGAAGCATTCGGCTCCGCCTACCCATTTGTCTCGTAGCGGTAACGAGGGGGATGGTTAGGAAAACATCGTTAGCCATCTCTTTCCCCCTCCTTGACGTCTAGAACCTGCAGGATGATTCACCGAATCGCGAGACTTCGAGAAACAGCGATATTCCTATAAAAGGGGCTGCAGTTGGCGAGTGAGTTCAGTTCTTGGCGAGCAGCCGTGAGGAGCGCCCAGTGAGGGGACGGACTGCGTACGTGCATCGGAGGAGTGTACGTAATTGCGAGTACAAGTGGAACTGTAACGGACGAACTGGTGAACTGTAATTGTGTGCGCTACGAAATTTTATGTAATCGGCAAGTGTTCCAACTGTAGTTCGGTGGAAATAAAGAACATATTAAATTTGTGCAATTGGACTTTTAATTTCACGAACCCACAAGGTTACAGTATTAAACTCTGGTTCATATTTTAGCCTAACAAGACTGTTTATTAACATTAATTACACTTCACACAACTAGATTTAAACAACTATTCTTACATATTACTTTTCTTACTCTAGAAGTTGTATTAAATTATATCCTGGTTTCTTACAATTTTTACAATGCTTTTATATAACAGATAGTATCAATTCTATTATTGTTTCTAGTTACCATTATCACAGATGTGCGTCATGATTGGTAATTAGTTTCCCACACCTTTCTTTCATCCCTTTTGTTTCTTAATCTTCTTCTGACAGGCTTCATGGTGTTTGATATTTCTTCAGCAATTCCTTATGGAATCTTCCCAGAATTTTACCACTTTTGTTATCCATGATTTCTACGGTGTCAGTGACCTTATATGGACCTTTAAAATATAACATCAATCTCTGGTTTTCTTTCTTAATTTTACGTGAAAGTGTTTTGTTTCTTAATAAGACTAGGTCACCCTCTTGAATCTTCCATTCGATTCCTTTCTTGTTTAAATTATGTTTCAATTTTCTTTTGTTTGCTCTCTTCTTAATTCTTTCAGCCGCAATCTTGCATATCTCCTCTGCCTCTATTTCAATGTTCTACTTTACGTTTGTAGGTTGGGGACCTTTAATTCCTATGGTATCGGTTCTTTCCTTTCGTGATTTCCACAGGCTTAAAACCGGTCACTGGACTTGGCGTTTCATTTAGAATTCTCTCAATCTGTGGAATATATAAACCATTGGCTGTGGGGAGTATTACAAAACATTCTCAAAAATATTAATCTTTCTCAATCTTTCTCAATCTTTCTGCAGGTTTGGCTTGCGGTCTATACCTTGAACTAAAATATTTTTTAATCCCTGCGCCTTTGATTCCTTTTGTAAATTTGTTTCCAGAAAATATAGTGGCATTGTCAGTTAATACAGCTCTAATGTTTCCTTCTTCCGGAATGTATTAATTCAGCAATTTAGTAAGGAAAGCCTGGCTATTGGCTTTTTAAGTGGGAAAATTCGTACATATTTCCTGAAAACATCAAAACAAACTAAGATATATATATTCCCAAATTTTGACTGTGGAAGTTCACCATGTATGTCTAAACAGATTAATTCCTTTTGTTGTTCTCGTGTTATGGAGTTGCTATCGTACTGGTACGCAATATTCTTCTGTTTGCATGTCTGACACGTATCACATCTCGCTATTAGCTTTCTAACCTTCTCTCTCAATTTCGGAATGTACATGTTCTCTAAAATAACAGAATTACGTAATGCACACAATTACAATTCACCAGTTCGTCTGTCACAAGTTCACTGCACGCAGTTACGTTCCCTCACTGGTCACTCCTCACGCTGCTCGCCAAGAACTGAACTGAACTGAACTCACGGTCGCCTCGTCCCTCTATTTATAGGTGGCTAAATGCTTCTAGAGAATTCTTTACCATGGAGGGGGGAAAACATTCTCGAGGTTTCGCGTTCTTTCAGGCGACAGGAAGAGGGGGAAACGAAGATTCAGCCACCCCTGTGGTTTCCCCTCGCTCCACTCTGTCACGCCTCTGCAGGCGGTACCAATGCCACACGCCCCCCTCCACGGGCCTTCCCCTGCATTTATTGATCGGTACCGTAGAGTTTGCCGATTGGGTAACAATATACTAATCACTGTTTATTCGAATACACATTTCTGTATACAGTCCCTGGCAAAAATGTTTTCACTGCTGGTGTCCGCACAGCTTGCTTTCCTTACACACACCTCTTCACTAACGCCTTCTGTTTACCTGCTTACCTCACTGTAAAGCGGATAAGTTCATTGAACAACACTCGGTCCCGTTAGGACCAAGGAGCATTCTTTGCATGTATGTAGTGAAAACATTCTTGCTGTGGGGCATTTTTCAACACAAATTTTACATTATTTTATCTTCATTTATATATACATTCATATTAATGAGCTCCTTATAAATAATTCCTCAATTTAAACGTAAATTTTCACTGCTGGCCACCACCGTCTTGCCGAAAGAGGCAGGAGCCGATATTAAAACGTGGATTTTCTTGTCTCTAGCGCAAACAAAGTGTACTGTCGCGATAAGAGCTAAAAAAATTCATGAAGTCATTCCAAATTTGTCTTTATTTCCTCAGTCAGGTTTAACTCAATCGGATTCTTGGTTAAAGGCTGTGTCATTCTACGCAGAACATTTCAATGAAATAAAACAATGTTCTACTCCTCAGATGCAGAAGATAAAGCAACATCGCCACAACACAAGAATGTTTCGCTAATATTGGCATTCAAGATAAGATAGAGTACATCCATAACCGCTTCTCCAAAATACCTGTTATTGTAACATAGTTTGAAACCCGAAATAATGCCTCTGAGCATTTACTTTCTTTGAAAGGTATATGAAATTTCAGTAGCGCTGTCTTCAGAGATTCACAGTATTGCTAAACCTTCTTTTGAGAAACTCATTAAGGTACCAATGAGAAATCTTGGTTACGAGGCACTGTAAAATTTCTACAAAACTTTCTGGTACAGAAATGTATATCTAAGGGAAATTCCTTCAAAATGAACTGTGGTGCTTTTCGCATGTTCCAGTAACGTCATGCGACGTTAACAGATCCTTTTCACAGTATACTTTTTCACTGGAAAACGCAAGAGCTTCCCACAAGAAAACCTCAAAGGGGTCCCGGGTTCAATTCCCGGCTGTGGGGGTGGGGATTTTTCTCCGACCAAGATAATTCCTCATCTTCCCCGGGGTCTGGAAGTATGAAGGAGATTATGAATGTATGCGTGATCTAATGATTAAAACCCAACGAATACGAGTTAACACACTTTTTTTTGTTATTTACTCCTCCAACGTTAAGTCATATCGGACATGAATGAAATGGTGAAATGATGCTCAAATATATCCGGGTTCCATGGAACTTAGAGTTACCTGACATTTGTCTTTTATGATAAAGGAAAATCCTGGAAAAAACCTTTTCCAGGTAACTCGCCCTGACTGAGATTCGAACTCGAGACCTCTTGAGCGTGAGGCAGACACGCTGCCATCTACGCCACCGAGGCGGGCTAACACCTTCAAGATGTTCCAAAAGAGAACGACCGCCGATATTACCACTAGAGTTAAAGGCGGGGTATACATGGAACAAAGCAAATCTCAAGATAACTCTCTCCTGTACTGTAACAAGCGTGAGTAAGGTAAAAAGTCATCCAAACAATACGTTTATGATTACATTTTTATTTTTATTTGCTTATCTTTTGTGGTTGTTTCTTTTTTTGTGCTTATTTGCTTGATTATTTCATCATTTCATCATCCGGGCTCTAATGATGGTAATTACAGTGCTTACGACATACTTCGTTATAATTTATTTGTATTGTGTAAACTATTTGAGCTACAAATATGGGTTTTTACGGGTGTGTTGGAAACATTAGTCCCTTCCGTCTTCGTGTATCACTTTTTGCAAAATCTGAATTTTTATTTTAGCTCAAATAATATTTATTAGTAACTGATTCACTTGGTGCTCGTCACACCCCATTTATGGGGAATGCAGTATGACAGCATAGCACTAGAGTAAGCAGAACCACTGAGCTGCCCGGGCGCTCTAATTTGTAAGTGCTCAATATTAGATACAAGTAGATAGGATGCACTAAGTTTAAGTGTTTTAACCGTCATGTAGTACAGAGATTTTGCATTCAGTGTTTTTTGACACGGCGTAGTGTTTTATTAAGTTACCGAATACACCCAACAACCCTTTCATCTCTTTTCTCTCTTTTTTTGTCAATAATATGATTTATTAACTTCCCGTTCATGCTGCCATGTAATCATTCAGTATTGGCAGGTAATCTTACCTAGTTGTACATTTTGCTTGTTTTTTACTCTGTTTATGTGGATTAGCTATACGAAATGCTCTAATTGCAGCCTAAGTTGAACTTTGCATTTAAATCTTGCTTGGGCAACAATTTTCTTACTTTTGATTATTTATATAAATTCGTTCAGCAGCTGTGTTATAAGTTTTTAAAGGTCAACGAACAGGCGTGGATAATTGATTGCCACTATTAATGTTGGTGACCTATCTATTGGATCCACAATGTACAGCACCCATTAGTAATGCTCTTGTTCTACTGTCAGCTATCGTCGGAGAAGCTTTGTCTCGCAATTTTAAACTCTCCCTTATTCTTTAATGATACACTTATAACTGTTATATCCAATACCGAGTGACATGGGATGGAGTTGGGGCCTTATATGACATCGCAACATTTAAAGGCATTGGCAATTTGTTTATTTTATTCTCGTACGCTTTGATATTCACATAAATTTGCATGCTAAATCAGTGGGAATATCATGTTACGTTGTAGGATTCTTGTTTTTTGAAAGGACACATGCCTGGTGTATGACATGGGTGGAAGGACGCTCGGAAAGAACATAACTTATTAAATGCTGTCCTACGTTTCTCTTTTCCGAACTACATCATGAAGTAGTTGTGCATATAGATTATGCCTTTAAGAAGATAACTCATTCAATAGGGCTACCACCCCCGAGAGGAAAGGGTGAAGTTATGGTACCACATAAGGCTACAGGCCGCAAATCACCCCAGCAAACTCTTGTACTTCCTGGCTGGAATATATTCTACTACTGGAGCTGTCTAGGGAGGGCAATGAACGACCGGTCAACTAAGCAGCCCTCCAGTGTTCTCTTTGAGAAAACCTCTGCGCTATCTGTCCGGCACCGTCTCATACTGCGAATCCTAGAAGTACACTGGATATTTTTATTCCAATGTCGTGGGCTCAAACCTAGCTCAGACCGATGGTTTTTATGTGTTCTTAAAAGCTCTATGTCTCTGGCGTGTAAAAGAACTCCTACAGGACAAAATATTGGCACACTGGTGATTCATACTTCCACACATAACGGGGGTTAGGAAAATAATTCTGAGAGAAATTTCTGTCAGCTGGAAGTCGAATACCCAGAAGGAGGTCGAACTGAGCTCTCATTTGGGTGCTAGCATACTAACCACCGTAGGAGGAGGTATAACACATTTGAGACTATCAAGTGCAAAACCCGATTTATCAAGGTAAAGTGAATTTTCATAAAAAGCGAAAAACTTATATCTATCAGACAGCTTAACATTTTTAAATTTTTTCAATGTCATAATCTTTCTATCATTTTCTTCATTATTCATGCTTTTTCTTTAACATCAGTCTCCAAAACCCTAGCGGTAAACCAAAATTTAATTTTGGATAAGGCCGGTTTTGCAGGTGGAGCTGTAGAAATGGCAAATTTTGGTGGAGACGCAATAATAAATTACAATAAAATACTAACATTTTCACATTTACTTCTGCTTATTTTTGTTTCACAATGCTGATAAATGACTTCTTCAAACGCTTAGATAAACATTTGCAAAAGTATTCCTATTAGTTCCTTGAAGGCACAGAGGAATATAGGAATACAGCACACTTAACGATATTTTAAGGGCTAGTCGCTATGTGGACTTTGAAATTCTGTACTGTTTGTATGTTCAAAGGATTAAAAAAATTACTTCTTATCTGAGAAACGTTTACTACGTTTTCTTCCTGGGTTGGGAGGGTGTTCTTGAAGATGGAAAACTCAAATGCGCATATCTGCGTTATTGAAAATGCAAATACCGTGTAATCAATCCAGTAGAAACAAGGTATCCAGTGTTTACTGAATGAAGATTGAGGCGCTTGTAAGGTTATCTAGTTAAAAACATATTCTCGTAAGGTTCAGAAACCTATAACCTTACTGTACAACGTAGTAATATAAAATAAGATTTATTTTTCGGCATCAAATACATTAATAAATAGTTCTTCCAATTGGAAGGAATATGCCTATGACTGTAAGAATTTTCTGGCTGGTTTACTGTATAAAGAGAAGCAACTAAGCTGAAGGCAGGTTGTAGTCTTTGAAAGAAACGTGTGCTTCTTTCCCAAATCACTTGTAGAACGTTTCCTAGTGACCTCTTTTTTCCACCCTGTCTCTCGATGTCCAAACAAGCTACAACAGCTTTAGAATAGGAAGGAAATCGACATTGGCGATGTCTATCCTTACTTAAGGGAAAATGAAAAAGCCACAGGAGGGCGAACCTAGTGAATAGAGTGAAAATGGTAGCACCCAAATCGGTATACACTCAAAACCCCTACTGACCCTCGTTGCTCTTTTCTCCGTTACTTAACCTGTTATCAGCGACCGCATTTGGCAGCATCGACATACATCCCTCTGTGCTGACACCTTTTGAGTCGTTTACGCTCTCCAGTCTGCATAGTATCAGGCGTCCCGACGTATAGGTTTACGTTCAACATTATGGTACGTCTAAACAAATGTAATAATACTGAAATAATATTGACGATAATAATGATCATTTTCATAGTACAGAGCGGTCATTTTATAACCCGGCTCGGATCTCGTGTATGCGTGCTCCGCGCGCTGTCTGCTATGTGAGGTGTTTCCCATTTAAGCACATGTGAGTAAGGGCGATAGCTACCGAGCGGGATGGCTCAGGTCCGCATTCGGGAGCCCCGGGTTCGATTCCCGTGGCCGACCTACCTGACCCATGGGTTTTTTTCGGTGGTTTTCCCGGGTCACTAGGCGAATGCTGGGTAGGTAAATTACATCCCCCGAATTTCGTGTCCCTTCATTTCATCTCCATTATCATTTCACATCATCTCTCATCTGATGGTCTCTTTCAGAGTACAAGTCGAAGTGAAGTGTAGAAGTGTCGGAGGGTGTCTCGGCGGTGCATGGCAGGATGATATGCTCTAAGGAAAACTACTTCCTCCTCGGGTAGGTCGGTTGCCGGTCAACGCTCCTCTGCCGGGACCATTTCGGGACCGCCAGCCAGGGACCTTTGGGGCTCGGATCGCCTGCCTTGGGACCACTGGGGCTTGGCTGCTGGGCTCGTTGCCGTCCCGCAGTAGGGGAACGTGTCCGTTGTCCTGGTCTGTCGGGGGAAGTCTCTATCCAAGTAAACTATAGGGACCCTGCCCTCTGTACTGTCGTGGCTGCTTGGGTCGGCCGCCCTCTGTCTCTTGCACCAGATCTTTCCTCCCGGGGATTCCCCACTTGCGGACATAGGTACAATGGGCCCAGCATGGTGGCGTACGTACCGAATCCCCTCCGTAAGTAAATGCTAATCTTAATCCTAAGGGTAATCTTGTTGAAGGTGGTGTCCATATTTATGGAACCATTTCTGGCATTCCTCGACATCACGAGGAATGAGGAATAGTTATTCTGTAAGCAGCAGTAAGAACAGAGATTTTATGATATACCTACTTGCTGTGAATGTCTTAGGCACTTCTCTGGAGAGCATTCGAATCACAAAGTATCCACCATGAAAACATTTATTTTTCTGGAAAGATAAACAAACAGAAAAATTCAATGCTATAGCCGAAATTTGAACCACGGATCTTCTGGTTGCCGTCCAGCCGCTCTAACCCTTGAGCTTCTATGGCCAACGTGCCGACATGACATTAAATTCTCCAACTGACATGTGTTTATCCCGATAAACCACTAGGAGTTCTCATAAACACATGAGACCACTACCTTAATGGCGACTTAGAGCGTGTAAGTACTTTAAGGCCCGGGCTTTATAGTTAACCACTATTAGGTCAATTAATGGAAATAAATTGTTCTTTAACACTGGCCGTGTGTAGGCTAAAGTATGGAAAGATAGAGTCAGAAGGTGCCGTGGTTCAAATCCCGGCTATGGCATTGAATTTTTCTGTCTGACTCTATCTTTCCATACTTTAGCCTACACACGGCCAATGTGAAAGAACAGTTAATTTCCATTTATTTTTCTGCCCCTTAGATTTAGTGATACCGTGGTCCTAAACTTCTTAATTTAACAAAGCTCGACTTGGCAGTGCAGGCTCAGATGGGCATCATCTGGTGGAGCCAAGAAGAAACTTCACGCTGCGCCCTCTACCGAGCTGTGACACACACACCGCCGACGGAGCGAAATAAGAGGAATGAGAGCCATGGCAAAACACATACTCCAGCTATACGACTTACCGTCCAGCAAACGTCCGCGGCAAAAACACATGGTCAGGTTGGGAACACAAAGGGGAACGAACCCAGGACCTCTCGAATGCGAGCCTCAGACATTACTGCTCGTTATCTAATGCCCATCAGAAGAATCAATTATCTTCTCGTTTGGAGGTAACTGGCATGTTTTTTTCCAATCAACTTGACAGATCGGATATAATATCAAATTGAAATATCTACTTCAAATAATCATTACGGCTGGAGCGAACCTGGTTAAAACCCAATTTTATCCCCTTCATAGGTCTGTATATGAGTTTTAGGAATCGATATGTGTAATTAAATTTCAACCGAGATGTTCGTGGTAATTTTCGATTTCGTATGAACCAGTGATATTACTGTAAGTGATGGGTTGCGTTGAAGCAGTGTTGCACTTTTAAAATGTATATGTGTCTCTTGTTTTCACATGAGTGGACCATTCTTACGAAAATTGGTATCTAACATACTCATTTATAAAGTATTAAATGAATCTTAATGATTTGATAAGCGAAATATCTCTCGACATATTTATAGTTTGTTACAGAATTTTATAGTTTAATTAATCTCTGTCGTAGTTTATATTCTTTATAAAGTTTCAATAAGATAAGTATTTGAGGTCTAATACTATTTTTGTATATGTAAGCCGGTTACAACAAATAACCGGTATAGTTCCCATGGTATTATAAGTAGAAGAAAGACACACAAGCTTGTGTTGTATTAAACATTTTACTGTCGGATTAACTTATATTACTTTCTCTCCTTAAGGAGTGGGAAGCTCAGACGGTAATTCGCATTCGGCAGGTCGTGGCGTTGATTCCCGTGTCCGCCTTCCCAAAGCCGTGCATTTGTTTAGGATTTCTTCGGGTGGCTAGGCTAAATTAGGTTTCATTAATTCCCCTATGTTTCCTTTTCCTCCGTTCACCTCACTTCACATTTCATTTCAAAATCATCCGCTTTGTTCTTTCGGCGCTGACAACATGTGTCTCGGCAGTGCATGACGCGGGAAAAGGATGCTCTCTGTAAACCTCATCCCATGATGGTGGGATTTCCAGTTCTCTAGTCTCCCAGGGTAATGTGTAAATTCCAGTGGAGAAGGGTGTCGTTTGCAACAGACCCTGTCAGGATCGATTTCACCGAAATACACGTTTTGAGGCTAAGATTAAGCATCTTTAGGGAAAAGGTTCGCTCGCACGTGTGTCTGAGCATTATTCAAAAAACTGAAAATCAAATAAATATCAAACTGGTACATGTTTTTCAGCATATTCTATGGAGCGAGACGAAGATTTTCAAGAAAGCTCCCTCCCCCTCAAATTGTCCTTTTCATGTGTAGTGTAGTAGCGTTTAACGCCCGCTTTTGCTACATACGACACCGCAGGCGGTGACACTGATGATACATGAGATGAAGATGGAGCACCGGTGGAATGAGATGGTGGGGGAAACTGGAGGTCCCGGAGAAAACCCGCCCCAGCGCCGTGTTGTCCGTCACAAATCTCACTTTGCGGTCGCCTGGGATCGAAACCGGGCCGTCTTGGTGAGAGCCAAGCGGTCTAACCACTGGGCCACGGCGCGGCCTTAGTCCTTTACATATAGACATTTAGTGTTGTTAGATCTTTTAATACCTGATTAAAACATTATTTATTTTAAGATATTTGAATGACATATACAAAGTACATCTTGAATTTTCTCACCGAGCTAGATGGTTCCTTGATAACTGATAACGTGTGAATCTCGCATCAGGGGGTTCGCGGTTCAAATCACAAGAGCACCATTTTCCCTGACTGAGGTTCGCTCTCCCTCTACAATTTCCTCGAAATCATACCTGACAAATGAGGGGAGGTATTCTAAACACCTAAGCTGTAACTTTTCCTTCCCAAAATTCCTTTTCAAAACTAAATTTAGTTTCATGCATCATTAGTAACTACTTGTAGTCTTCTTGGATTTTCTGGAAATAACCAATCATTTTGTGTGTGATGTAAAGCATTTTCTTTGTTATCGACTTAAATTTTGAAGTATTTATATTTATTTATTTCTAGCGGTATGTCACTATATTTTTTATCATTCTCTTGTGGCCATGTAAAAATTATAAAATTTCAAAGCCATCAAATAATTATCCGCTTTTTGAAAAATATTGCCTGCGGTATTCTTCTAATATCTAAAACACAATGTGTAAATGTGCAATTTAAAATTATTTTTGACAAGAAATAGAGAACTCGTTTTATATAAGAAGTTTGAAGAAGAGTGAGTAGAGAAAGGCGTGTACATACTTTATATTTTTTACACGAGTAGTTTGTAAATATTTACGAAATTGTTTATTTGTTCCTGGAAATCATCATCTCAATTACATTTGGAATTTATCTAATTGCAACTGTCCAGTTTTATTACAGAGGGAAATTCTGGCGAGTTGGTCTTTGCATGTTCTAAGGGAACTGAGGCTTTACTTTCCATTTCAAGTTGGAAATGAGACAGTTTCTAGAATATGGGGACGGGAGGGGGCAGGAAATTAAGTCGTCATAGCACGAAATGAGGCAGATCTGGGAGTTGATAACGTTGATTATGATTATGTTTCTTGCACCGTGTGTTCAAACTTCGTGAGTTGCTCATTAAGTCAGGGATATACAAATCACGTGAGTTGGCAGCCCATTTACGTGCCACCTCTTAGCTCTCATAAATGATAGATGACTCAACGTCTAAAATATATAAGGGAAAGTGTACTGAAAACTCGATGTAGAACATTGACTTCAAAATAACTAACTCATCTGTTTTAACTTTATAAAAACATATATTTTTGCATACCTTTATGTAAGCGTATGAGTTTGTTGCACAATCTCAAAAACCACTCAATTGATTGTGATAAATTTTTCATCATTTAAAATACGTATTGTATTGTTTCTGATGTAATGAGGTGTAAAAACAACCAATTTCAATTCATAAATAGGGATTGGGATTTCATTACGGAGGGGATTCGGTACATAGGCCACCATGCTATCCCGTTGTTCCTATGCCCCCAAGTGGGGCACCCCCGGGAGGAAGGATGAGGCGAAGGAGACAGAGGGCGACCGACCCAAGGAGGCACGACAGTACAGAGGGCAGGGTCCCTGTAGTTTACTTGGATAGAGACTTCCCCCGACAGGCCAGGGCAACTAACTTGCCCCCCTACAGCGGGACGGCAACGAGTCCAGCAGCCGAACCCTAATGGACCCAGGCAGGCGATCCGAGCCCCAAATGTCTCTGACTGACGGTCCCGAAATGGTCCTTTCAGAGGAGCGGAGACCAACAAACGACATAGCGGAGGAGGAAGCAGTTTTTCCTCAGAGTATATCATCCTTCCATGCACCGCCGAGATACCCGCCGACACTTCTACCATGAAAGAGATCACCAGGTGTGAGATGATGTGAAATGATAATGGAGATGAGTTGGAGGGACAGGAAATTCGGGGGATGGAATTAACCTACCCAGCATTCGTCTAGCGACCCGGGAACGTCCCCGAAAATAACCCATGGGTCAGGTAGGTCGGGCAGGGGAATCGAACCCGGGCCTCCCGAATGCGGGCCGCAGACGAAACCGCCTGAGCCATCTCGCTCGGTAATTCATAAATTATTAAAGACTAAACAGGATTTACAAAGCATTCGTTGAGAATGCCGTGAAGTAGAAAATAGCATACGTTTAAAGCTCACATCTGTTATGTGGGGGGGGGGTAGCGTCTCTCTCTCACGTTAAAAGTATCGTGAATTCGAATCCCGGTGAGCTTTTTGAGGGTTTTCATCTTGGGCAACTCAAAGCTGTATAGACTCCAAGACCATTTATATATAAACTGCTTGCAGCGAGAGAATAATGTAGATGTAAGCAAAACCACGTGACCGTTGATCATAGCGCGCCTTCTTCACAATTTCCATGATGCCTCCGCTCATTGATAAAGTACTGCTACTGAGGTGTGGAGTCTTGAGTTGGTTTTGGTAAAGCGCACAACAAGTGCGTACTAAGCATATTTCAACTATAAAACACATATACTAATAGATAGTTAAGTTTGTTTGTAATAAAATTAAATCATGATGCACGCGCATATTGAAGCTATCAGTTGTGCATCATAGCGGAACTGGCGAATACTGTTAAACATGCGCGCGGAAAGCCTTGAAGAAGTGGTGAAAAGATAGTAATATTGAATTTATTTAACAAGTTCTGTTAAAAATTTCCAGAACTTGCTTACGAGGACGTGGTGAAGTTAACATGTGAGTTTACCGTTGTGTCGGTTTCCAGGAGTTATAGTGCACGCAAGCAAAAAGGTACATTCGGTGAAGTGTTCGATTTTGTCTGTGATGTATTTGTGAGATCAGCAATCCGCCGAAAAGTTCATCAGTTCCCCAAATTACAACCGAATAGCGTTATTGAGATGGACAATGCCCCCTACCACAGAGTGAGGTATAACGCATACCAAACAAGTGACATAACATGGCTACAGAGTAAAAATATAATTTTTCACGAGAGCCATGTTAAGTCGAAATTGCTGTCAATGGTCAAATCTCGTGATAAACAGTACGAAAAATGAGTAAGTAGCAGTTAATTTGCATGGATATTAATCGTGTGCTACGTGATACTTAGCTCGAAAAATGCCTTTAGTGTTGAAAATTTATATTAATTTTATACTTAAGGAATCGATTAAGCGGCTGGCTTGAATAAATACCTGTTTTGTGTGTTAACATATTAATATTATACTTAACGAAGCTGTAACAGTACTGTCATTCCGAACGCATGTGGACGCGGAGTGATACAAACAGGTGTTTTGTTTACGGTATTTTATTCTCTCGTTGGATATAGCACAGTGCGTGTAGGAAAAAAAAAAGTGGTTGGATGGTATATTCCGCAGAGATGGCGCGTGAAAAAAAATCGGCTTCATTTTATCCCAAGCGATAACAATTATGTCCATAATGTAAGACAAAAGCAACAGAAGAAAGGCCTTAAAAAGTGGCAGTCAATTCTGTTTATAAATATTCTAATGAAATGTTATGGGAATTCATTTATTATAATGTCATTTATCAGACACTGATAAGCATTTATTCCAGTCATCCATTTTTTGCACGAAACCTGGATAACCTTGTAATATCTCTGATTTAAGAAGTTTTCTGTATTTTCTTTATGATTCTTATGAAGTTACGTTCGTTAGCAGATCTTCTAAATTGTGTCCACTAACGTATCAACCAATATTTTATAAGTAACAACTGCGAATATTTAATTCTATAGTCGCAAATTATACTTTTTACAAATATTTCCAAGCCTTGATGGCTTGAGAATGCAGTATCTTCATATTCACCAGCTTCACGTCTTCTTCCTTGCATAATTTCAGGATGTATGTAGTTATGTAAATACGTAGCTCTGGCACCAAAGAGAAGAAGGAACAAAGGTTTAAAATGTCACTCGTATAATGTTAGCAATGAATCGACCTTAAGGACCAATTTTTATTTCATGCCAAACGGTGCTTACAGCCTACGCAGCATTTTCTGTACTTGGAAGATTGTCGGGGAGAAGGTGAGGAAATCAGACGTTCCGCGGATGTTTTTTGCATCTATACCAGGGAACTTTTCATCCGCTATTTGCCACAGCTGTAAGAGTTGTAGAGTTCTGAAAGGTAGAGAGGAAGATTCACCATAAGAATCCTTCAGATACTTTCCCTCCTCTTCAGTTATTTAACCTGGTAGATGGTATCGGTCGATGAATGAATCAACTTTATTCATATGAGCTCGGGATCCATAAAGCTCGAAGTTACCCCATATTCATCTTCCTAGACAACAGAAAACCACCTAAAAGAACCTTATCCGACACAATCGTCCTAACCGAGATTCAGTCTTCGGACTTCTTAATTTGTGGGAAGCACAGTCACCACTTCGGCGCGCTGCTACGTCACTGTGCTTTTATTTCATGAAGAATGGAGAAACGTAAGCCTGCTTCAAAATGCTACGAGTGTAACGCCGGATAAACAGCTAGTGCTCCACAGATGTATGACGTAGCTGCAGATCAGTCTTGAAAAAAGCTATGAAGCTCCATTAAAACCTAGAATATGTTCAACTATCTTAATCAGTAACTAATTTTCAGTGGCACTCTTCCATTTTCAGGTGTCACATAAATTTTAAGATGTTCAGATATCAGCATAACCCACAATCAAAGAATAGGATATGTTACATTCACTTACCCACATGGATTTCAACGAGGTCATTGTATGAAAAGACCAGTTGCCATGGTCATCCATGTAATGACAGTTTGGTTCTATTGAACTAAAAATTCTTAATTAAAAGAAACTCATTCCTCACTTTATTTCCTTAAATTGTCCCCTCCATAATTTAAGCACTTATTATAAGTATCTGTCCATGAACATACGAATTCAGTGTTCTAGTTGGTTGCCACCAGTCCTTTAAATGTGAGGACACGATTTCACCAACAAAAAGAATAAGAAATGTTTGAGAAACTGATACGTAACTCACCTAGGATTGCACTGTCTTGTAGGATTTTGTTTTTCACTTGATTCTTTAAATCACATAGGAGAAATAAAGACGTCGGGATCGAGTTTCATCATATATCTTTGTTCGTCCATTGTTGGACATTTCACACCGCTTGTACACATTTCTTTCGTTGATTACTGTATCACCATGAATTTCCATTCCTGACAGTAAACTTCTGCAAATTTCAACTTCCAAGCATAGAGAAGTCGATTACCTCTCACCTTATAGTTCAGAATCACAATCACAGAATGCACAATAACGTGTTTCGCCTAGCATTCTAGCAACGCCGAGAAAATATGAGGAAATCACTCACTGTCGTATAGAAACTCGATAGCGATCTATACTGTGGGAATGCGCGAACGGCCATTGCTTTTGGATCACCCTGGTATTGGAGCACTTACACCAGAGGAAAAGAAATTATTTTCCTTGAGATATCTCTATTTATAGTTTCACCAAAGACAAAAGAGTCTTCCGCGTAACAAACATTGGGAAAGGTTTTTGAACAGGCAGTGAGTTTGGTGCCCTTTGCAGTCTCTAAGAGAGAGATGCTTCGTGCCTTATATGCACATTTGAATGGCGATGTACAAAACTTAAGCAATGCAGGCTTAGACGATTAGAGCGTTATAAACAAGCACTCTGTCATGATACATACACGAACTTTGGTCATTCTGAGAGGCAGGTATATACCGAAGTATCCACCTACCTATATGTTGTTAAGAGTTTGCATGCGTTCCAGATGCATTAACTTATTACATACGTTTAATTCATAGATTATGGAAATGTCAATTTGACTATGCTCTTCGAATATATTAAGGTAAATGTTAAATAAGGAACAACATATATTCCACGACAGCAGTCAATTAAGAGATGAGGATTGACCTTTGAGATTCAGTTATACGGATCTCGCGCAACTTCAGTTTTTTGTTTAGGAGTACAGAATGTCGCAGCAATTCTGAACCAAGGTTAGCTTCACTGTTGTTGACAGGTGATTCTCAACATCATACTTTCTGTCCAGAGCTCATGATGCTTGGCAAGAATGTAATTAGTGAGCACGTTAGTAAAAACGTCCAGCTACACCACGACATCTGAGTTGAACTCACTACGTTCAAGTGCAAACTATGGAGTATGTATTTTCGTTATAAAACGTATTTACCCTATATAAAGCTCGCCCATCTCGAGCAAACATTGTGGTAACCATTTGTTTCACTTCTATGGGATTCAGATCACCTTCTCTACTATGTACGTACAGCAAGGAGAGGAAGTAATGTACAGTGCGATGTCGAAATTCCAGGGGCTTCGCATATTTTGAGGTTCCCTGAACCCAGAAAATACGCCCTGCTTATTCTCACACTAACCCATCTGAAACAAAAGATAACATAGTTCGCTAGTGTAGTAACCGGCAGGAGATTCATCGAAGACCGAGGTATTTAAGAAACGGCATCAAATATATCACACAGTGAGAGAGTTGTCATTAACATGTTCTCCAAAGTATCTATGTTTTCTCATTTTATTTCGTTTATACAATATCATTTTACAAATCTACTAAGTACTAATAAAAATAGGTAAAAAAAGGCGAATTTAGCTAGAATGCAACAAAATATTAACAAATAAGTATTAGTACTGGAATTCAGTTATTACCTATTTACTTAAAGGCTAATTTGCTAAATATATTTACTGGAATCCAGCAGCAAATATGTTGGCAACCAACACACAAAAACGTTCTAAATATTAATTAATGTGTAATATTCTTTAATAATCCTGTGTTCCATTCATTTCCTTGTACCTGTTTAACAAATATTTTGATACACTGATAATTTTTGATACAAATTATTGTTATATTCCAAACCTCAGTAATGGATTTATACATCTTAGGTTTCACTGAACTATCAAACTAAACTATATATAATTTATATCTATTAATTATTGAAAGAGGTCTTGTGTTTTACTCCCTAGCAGGTAAACCATTCAAAGAAGTAACAGTGACAAACGTACTTTTTATGGCAGTGCATCAGTACATCGCAAAGTGGATGAAGTAGAGAAGCAATTGAACTAGTTCACATTAATGAAGTGGCAGTGTGTACTAGGTGAGGTCCTGGTGAAAGTTGAACTAGTGCGAAATGAGTCAGGTGAAGTGAACGTGACTACTATTCTTACAAAAGCGTAAATATTTTTCAGTCTACTTCTTGTGAATCGAGATAAACTTTCATTACACATTTAAACATTCTGTGTTGACAGCGATACATTAGTTGAAAGCTTCCTGATAGAACGGCAGGAGGCTGCAGTGACACAGACCACAGAGACCCGCGAAAGTGCCTTAGAATTCCAGGCTTGAAGTTCCGTCCCTCGGTTGGAGCTGTCTCGACAGAGCGATGGAGAACCCGTCGATCAAGTAACCTCTTATTGTCGAGGAGGATTACTGTTTTGATGCAGGAAATAAATGGTCTCCGTCGATATTAAATATCTCGAAGATCCCCCAGCATCCGCATCAAACCCAAGCTTGTTCGGCAGAGCTGAGAGGTAACCATCAGAGTTTGCGTAGGTGTTGTAAGAAACGACATAGGGTGAAAGTCTTTAATTAAGTTTTATTGCTTTAAAGCTTGATATTAAATATTGAAAATATGCCGATGACATATATAGCACTAATTCACTTGTTATGAAACAAATATACTTATAAATTTTATATTTATGAAGAAGTTTAAGAGATGCAACGCTACATAAGTCCGTTCTCATTGCCAGCCAAACGCGAAGTGCGTTGAAATGACTTGGTCAACGTTTCGGTACTAGTTCAAAATCTGTCCGTTAGACAACCACTGCTTTCGAATCAGTACTCATTCATTTATTACCTTGTTACTTCTTCTTTCTTATTTTGACTGTTATTTACTATTTATATTCTCATTATTATTTATCTCACTTATTCTCTTATTAATTATAATATATAAATTTCTCTTTTAATCTGCAACCAAAACGTTATCTTATTTATTTAATAGTTATACTGATGACGTCAAATAAGATCTCTTACTACTAACACCTAATTAATTTCAGTATCAGTTTTCTTCAAGGCATCCTTGCCATCTGCTCTTTACCCCCACGTGCCACGAAGCCTAAAAGCATACAAGAAACATAAGAAAGATAAATGATTGAAAAGAAATCGTGGTATATTTATAAACCTGCCCAGAATTCGCCTACCGATGAAGACAAACAATGAGAACCTTAAGGTTACAGTGGGCAGTCAGAGGGGAATCGAACCCGGAATCATCTGAATCGAACTTCACCCGGAGCTATCTCGCTGGGTGATAGCAAACTACCTTCCCTAAAGCCACCGATAGGAGAAACAAAAAAGTGTAATTTGTTTAATTTGCACCCTAAATACCTTTTGTTTAAAAGAAAAAGAAAAACGAGAAATATCTGAAGTGTAAACATTTGATTACGTCAGCCGCTACAGTAACTTACTTTTGCAAAGAACGCACCGCCTAAAAGTTGATAGAATCTTCATTGCTCAGCATGGCCAGTAGACGAACTGGATTAAAGGAAAGATCAATAGTCAAAGACGTTTCCATTACTCGAGAATAAGGTAAGGAAATGGGCAGCAAACATTAGAAGAGATTATTTGCACTGGGTCGTGTCGGAATCATTAGGAACCCCGAACACGTTGCCACCCGGGTGACCTCGACGCCACCGATATCCCAGAAGGTGCTTTCCATTCCAATTAAGACTGTCGATATCTGTTTCTGCAAATTCCTGCTTCGGGTACACGTATTCTTTGTTTTATGTAGTGGCCCAAGAACCCTCAGGAATGAATATTTTATATATCTAGGTATGTCTTGAATCGAAATAGGTAAAACACTGATACAATGGGAAAGAACAAGGAAATAACTTATACACAACTACTGCAGTTACATTTACCTAAATTAATGTGTGTGTGTGTGCGTGCGTGCGTGCGTGGGTGCGTGTGTGCGCGTGTGTGTGTGTGCTACTCTGGAGCAGATTTTCTAAGACGAGAATATTTCCAACCCATCGTGACTATGCGTCCTGAATTAGGCATCCGTTATTCCTGATTCTGGTTTCGCCTACATTTTGATTACGCAAAAGGCTCCTCAACTTATTCCTTCTTGAAAGCACAATATTGAAAAACTCGGCGATTATTGTGAAGATTGTTAATCATATTAATGACATGGACTAGGTACTCAATATTGTGGCTCCTAAAATTAAGGAATAAAGTAATGCTGGTTCAATTTCTTCCTAAATACTCCTAATGACATTAATCGTCAGTATATTGCAAACCTTAGTATGTGTATTTCAGACCGAGCAGGATGGCTCAGGCGGTTTCGTGTGTGGTCCGAATTCGGGAGGTCCAGGTCCAATTTCCGTGGCGGATCTACCTGATCCATGAGTTTCTTCGTCCCCCCCCCCCCTGATCGCTAGGCGAATGCTGGGTGGGTTAGTTATATCCTCCGAATTTACTGTCCCTCCATTTCATCTCCATTATCATTTCATATCATCTCTCATGTGATGGTCTCTTTCAAGGTAGAAGTGTGCGCGAGTGTCTCGGCGCTGTATGACAGGATGATAAGCTCTGAGGAAAACTACTTCCTCCTCCGGTAAGTCGTTTGCCGGTCTCCGAACCACATTAGAGGGGAATAGACGTTTTCCTGGCCTACCGGAGTCGTGGCTCCTTGGGATAGCCGCCTTCTGTCTCCTCTCACCTCATCCTTCCTCCCGGGGATGCCCCACTTGGGGACACAGGTAAAATGAATCAAGACTAGTCGCAGTGCCCAATACCCTCCGAAAAATCCAAAGCAATCTTCCAAAAATGGGCCGCGAAGCTTTCCAGAGAATCCCCCCAACCATAATTACCCAATTAGCGCTTTTCGATTTTCTTTTATTTCCTTGGAATGGCTTTATAATGGCTGCTTTTGTTTAAAATACCATATTATAAAGGTATTTACATGCCAAAGTGTGTATGACAAGTTAAACCTTCCATTTGGAAGGAACGTCCTACATATTCTCTTATTATGACTGGTTAACGTTAAGCGATAGACGGCAAGTACTGCATAATAAATGTATACCTCTTTAAACAATTTGTTTCAAGCAATTTATTGACATTAGACACTTACGATATATCTCTCGTTAGTGATTCTAATGTTTAATAGTTTGTCATTCCAGTCGACATTCAGGTGTTTCGCGTCACTGCATGGGAAGAGTATGGAATTTCAAGCCCATATACAGTGTCTAATTTTCTTAAACATTTTAATATCATCATCACAGCATCTCTATTCCCTGTGTATTATTTATAAGGATATGTATTGTCACGACCTGGCCATGGATGTTTAGATTCATTATTGCAATTAGATGGCCAGGTCTGACAGGGGAAAACGTGTGCACAGATGTTAATTCTTGGATTCATACTTTGCAGGAAAGATAGGCTTTTCCCTATAAAGGATAGATTACACTAATACACTAATAACACTGCACTAAATTTACATAAAAAATGTTTACTTACTCTAAATAATTACAAATATAGCCCACTGGACTGCCTATCTTGCAGAACCATGGGCGAGGCGCACAGCCCAGCCGGAGGCTGGCTCAGTAAAGACAGAGTAATCTTCTCATATACTCAGGACACCAGAGGGTGACGTCACACGTGACGTGGCACAAGCCCATTGGACTCAAATCAGTCAGATGTGTGACAGTATTATGTAGCTCTTCCTACAAAGGTTTATATCATAGCATAATTTGTACGTCCAGTAATAAACGATAGAGGGTGGAGAAACACATATGAATGACAGATTGTTTATTATGGAGTAAATTTTAAAAAATGTATAGGTAAGGCAACAGTCTTGTTATCATGAAACAGTCAGTTTAGATATATGGATGGATAGACTTCAGATGTAAATGTTTAAATATATTTTTAAAACATCTTAAAAACCACTTCTAGCTTCTTGTTCCTCTTCTACTTGTTCTTCTGCCTAACAAGGATGATGCCATTTGGCTTGTTCCGGTCTCAGTTTATCTGTGCCTGGGCCTTCCCGGATCTTTTCGTCCTGTGAGTTTGTAATTTAAAATCTTACTTGGTGTTCTTGTGCAGTCCATCCGTTGTAGATGTTCTTCCCAGTTTTTTCTATATCCTTGCACTTTATCATGTATGTTAAAAATGTTTAGCTTTTCCTTTATATCTCAGTTCCTAATTTTATATTTTCTTGTATGTCCCAATATGGCAATTAAAAATTTCGTTTCTGTAGGTTGAATATTATTGAAATCTTTTGTATTATTATCCAGGGTTCACTGCTGTATAATAGAACTGATATTGCCATTGTGTTGTAAAATTTTGATTATGTATCGGCCCGTGTTGTTTTTAATATACTTCTTATAATGCCGCGCATTAAATCACATTTATTTATTTTATTTTGTGTATCTCTGTCATAATCAAAAAAATTCACGTCCTACATAATTGCAATAACATTACCTCTAACTTCAACGTGAAAACTTGACTGACATTTGGCAACCACAGATAGCTGTTCTAATCCTGCACACACTGTGTTGATTACACTTTCCTGCATCTCAAAACTTATTTTTTTTAATATGATGGGTGATCGTAAACGGTTTATTTTGTGCTGAATTCGAAAATAATTTCCATTTTTCCCATCACTTCAGGTTTTCAAACTATTCATATATTACAAAAATAAAATTTAAACATTGTAAGGCGTAATAAAACTTACTTTCAGAACAATTTTTATGAAATCTAGGCTATAATTACAATTTCTTATTTGCCAAAAATCATAAATTAGTAATACCTAATTATAAGCACATTCATAACCTTACCTGAATACTGTACTTGAAATTTCCCTTTCTTTGACCTTCTCGCATGTTGTGGAGATCAGTCCCTTTCTAACGTCCAATATTACTCCGCTATCATGTGAACCCTCCACTTCCATTCATACATCATTTTCATAGTGTTATATCCTGATGAAATATTTCACCCTGTTCCTCACTAAAAATCTCCCAAATTGTTAAGGAAATAATTTAGAAAGAAATTAAGAAAATGTACTTTGACACTCATATTGCAATCAATCCGATAAAAGCTTTGTAACATCACCTTCACTATGTTGACATTATTTGGGTATTTTTTTAACGAAATTAAAAACAACATTTCTGAAAGCATTCCAGCCATCCTTCCCCTCTTGGCTCATAGTATTCTCGAACTGACTGCCATTACTTTCAGAACTTGTGGAGTCAACGAAATTTTAATTTTTTCATAGGATAATGAAAGAAATATAGCACAAAAGTATTTAAAGCTCTCACTGTCTTTATTTGAAGTTTTCACAAATTGTTTCATTAAGCCTCATTTTACATGGAGAGGTAATAACAATAATTTTGACGGATTAAAAGTAATCTTTTTTGCTAGGTGTTAAACTAGTCCTACTGCCCACTGTTCCCTTTCCCAGTATTGTAACCTAGGTCCGCTATCCCATACACATAAGAAACAATATATTTTGTGAAACAAACCTGCTGACCAAGCAATGGTAAATAATAATCTTGAAATTTACTCGCACTAGCCAAAGATGGCTTTTGTACTGTAATTTTAACATTTTCAGATGGCTCATTTGAAACAAAGTAGGTGCTACAGGAATGGAAGAATGGATGTTTCCATTATGAAGCAAAACGCATTTAAGACCTTTTGAGAAGAATCTATGAAAAACCTCCTCTCTTTGGAGCTATTAATGTTAAGAGGAAAACACATTTTATACATTCCCAAGGGCAGATATAGTTAGTAAATATTAGGAACCATAAAAAATATAAAATATACGGTGTTCATTTTTATTCGTTATTTCCCGCCCTCCGATTGAGCAAGAAGGACGCCGTAGTTGACTGGTGAGTCTATCTTGAAATCATAATGCCTTCTACGGAGAAGCAACGGTCATTTTAGGGGAACAGTAAGCAAATTATAGCCCTCTCAGTATGGTTGCACTGATAACTAATACAACCAGTTTCCCCTGATTATGAACACACAAAACCGCGTCTTCATGGTTGAATGCTACTTTCGTACCAGCATTACAATTGGTGCAACATATAAATATAGTTTAAACCGCTGCATGAAGGAGTTTATGCAACGCTATCCGGCATTCAGACAAGTCCCTCGGAGCGTAATGTTGTCAAAAGTGTCCAGGTACCGTCAAGTTGGCATAATTTTGTTTGCAACATAAACGTCTTACGTTTTATGAGTATACGATATAATGTTTTTGTCATTCTCACGCTTAATTAAAGTGTCTATTAATGTTGGTATCCTTATGTCTTTTAAAACGAATAGGTGCATCAGGCATTTCCAAGATACAGGATCAGTTACTCGCAAAAAGAGAGACACTGTACGCTATAAAGTGACTGGATCCAATCTAGAAGCAATAAATAATGTGATGACAGAAAGGTTTCAAGCATACCTTCACGCAATACAGACAGTGTTTAAGGGGGAGAGAGAAAAATGTGAAATGTGTAGTGTTTAACGCCCGCTTTTACTACATACGGCACCGCAAGCGGTGACACTGATGATACATGAGATGAAGATGGAGCACCGGCGGAATGAGATGGCGGGGTATACCGAAGGTCCCGGAGAAAATCCGCCCCAGCGCCGTGTTGTCCACCATAAATCTCACTTTGCGGTAGCCTGGAACCGAACCCGGGCCGCCTTGGTGAGGGAGAGAGGAAGTAAATATAAGAAAATGAACACATACGTCTATGTACTAGAGATATTTTCTTGTTTAGACTTGGATAAAAGCTCTACACAAATTGTAACAATAATTTATTTTTCATTCCTAGAACATGTTCTGCTAATTTTCTGGTTTATAATGAAGTTACATTGTGAGGAAACTGTGGGTGATAGAAAAGAATTGAGATCAAATTGAAATATTTCTATTTTATTTGACAGGTTTACAATGTGCATTTATGTCTACTATAACAGAAAAACAGATGTTCATTGTGAAATAAGTGTTCATTGACTTATAATTTCGTATATTCTTCATGGTATACTTTTATGGGTGCATAATTAGCTTTGAGGTGCATTGTACTGCAGTATATAGTTTTTCAAAAATAGTTATCTTATTTACGCACCAGGCGAAATTACGCACCTTTATATTACGCGGGCAGAACCACCTCTCAAATAGTATATTTATCTGCCGGTAGTGAGAGGCCTTAACGCGGCTGTCAACGCATCTAATACGATCGCAAGCTGCTAGGGGAATCATATATAAACTCGATCCAACGTTAAAGTAACAGATAAAAATGAGCATAATAATACACGTATTATTTCATATATTAGGTAACGATATTGAAATTATAATCTGTTGAGCCTTTTTAAAAAAAAACGATAAGCACACGGTAATATTACTAAAGTTACATACATTACGAAAATTCCGCAAAGCATACAATTTTGAATTGCAAAAAATTATGATTGTGGTACACGGAAACGGATTTCAGTTTTGCAATCAGCGTGAAAATGTGATCCAGAAACGATTCATTTAAAAAAAAAGTCCATGCAGGACAGTGTTATTATGCTTCAACAGTGTTGATTATTATTATTCCCCGGTTTTTGGTTCTATTATTAATTGTTCCGCATTTCGGAGAAATTCAGAATTCCTAAATGCATCTTTAAAGCGAAACGCAGTATCATATACGAGATAGCGTTCAGCAACAATTTTAACAAAGTCTCTGTCGAAACCTCCCGAAGTGCCAATTGTTTAATTAGTAATACAGTTCAGGTGCTAG
Source organism: Mantis religiosa (assembly GCA_030765055.1). NCBI lineage: Eukaryota > Metazoa > Arthropoda > Insecta > Mantodea > Mantidae > Mantis > Mantis religiosa. The sequence continues at coordinate 212,449,227 of CM060948.1, forward strand.
GTTAAAATGGGTCACACGGTCTGCTGCAGAAATCCATTCTCTATAGCGACTTGAAAAGGTTGGTTTGTCGAACAAGAGCTCCTAGAACGCGATTTTGCACCAGATGTGTGGTACTTAACAAAATGATCTCGAGAGCTAAAATGCAGACTTTGTGATGTTAAGGGTTATCGGCACGACCTTTCAAGTCGACTGCTTTTGTTCGTGTTGTAAATTCCCCGGTACACAAGCGCCATCTGGTAGATAACGATAGAAAACAGTCGCGCCATAAGTTTGTGTCTTAATAGAACTGCGTAGGTTTTCGGCAGTAGATCAAAGCTTTGGAATGTTCCAGGCGTACATATGACAAGGGTGGATGTTGCTCTACAGAAAATCTCATGTTTTCCGTTCACTGGACCTTCTATATTCACTTTTATACGGCATGTTCTGCCAAAAGCCTAAACTTCTATCACTTTCTGGTTGATGCTGATAAACCTTTTTCTATTCATTTATACATTTCGGCGTAGGTAATAAAACTAGCTATAGGTACAGTATATTTAATGTGTGGTATAATGTTATAATGAAAAGAAACTCAAACGTTAATGATGAATTTGTATTTATTTATTTTTTCAAATGTACGGTTTAAGATTACGCTGTTCTGTTTTGATGTATATTGTGTTATATTAAATTATTTATAAATAAATATACCTTTAGCCTCTTATATCATTCATACCTTAATTTTAGTGTAATCTAAGCTAAATCTAAACCTCAAAATAACAATTTCACAAACAATATTAATTAATACTAAACCTTTTCAAAATGCCATAATTTCCGTTTGAAAGCTCGTAGAATGTAGACATTTAAGTGATCTCAGGGGCTCTGGAAGGATTGACAACACTGCCAACTGTTGACAGTTGATAGTCTTAAATGTCTTAATTTTCTCTGATACGACTGTAGACACTGAAATTTATATGGGTATCTTCAATACATTTGTGGAGCTGCTGGATGATATAGAGTTGAGAGAAGGTTATTTCAAGCAAGATGGAGCAGCGTGACATACATCTAATGACAACATGGAACTTGTAACCTTTCTTTGATAATCGAATAATCTCAAAAGTTCTGTGGTCCCCCAGATCCCCTGAACTAACCTCACCAGATTTTTTTCTTCTGTGGGTATCTAAAAATAAAGAGTACAAGAATAGGTCACGGACAATTGATGTTCTCAAGGAATCCATTTGAACCGAAATAAGTAACATTGGCGAGGATACTCTCCGTAAAACTTCAGAGAATATGGTAAGACGAGTACAAACATGTATAGATGCTGGTGGAGGATACTTCTAGCATTTTCTCCGAGATGTAAATAGTGTAATGTAAACTCCCTACGGTGTGTTATAATCTTCCAAAGTTGCACGTGTGTCCTATTATTGGTTCAAAAGTTATGACTTATTGAAGTAGTTCAGGTTTATATGGATCGCACTATACATTTATAATTGCAAATAACGAACACAGCAACAAAAACTGTATCTATGGCTGCAATAATAATTTTTTGGCTCCTAAGTATTGTCTTCTCAATCCATTTAATGTCTTTCTCACAACATTTCTTGCACTTCCTTCCTGTATGTACGAGCTTACATTTTTGTCGCATTTCAACTGGCTCTGCTATTTATATTTTTCAATTTTGAGCATTTCAAAAGGAAATGAGAAGTTCGTACGTACACCTACCTACCTGTCTGCTATTTGTTTTCTAATCTGTCACAGATGTAGACAAAGGTGTGATGGTTGAGCATAACTTTTATCAGAGCTAGATGTGATCAAATATGTCGTATTACAATGTAAATATGTATAACTCTGTGAAACAGCAATGTGATAGTGTAATAAATCATAGACTGTTATCCTTCTGTAGGAGAATCAAGGTTTGGCTTAGGTGGCTGGAGTGTTTCCAAACGTGCAAACAAGAGGAAGCAGAAAAAAAATCGGTTTCTATAATATATCTAGCAAGAAACGTCGGCACTTCATTGACCCATTTAAAAGTTATAGTCAAAATTCCAAACATTTTGTTGATCCTGTATAACTATATGAAAGCAGTAAAGTAATTTACGCAAAGATTTAAGCATTTATCATGCGCTCTTAAAGTGGTTAATACCTAATAATAATAATAACAATAATAATAATAATAATAATAATAATAATAATAATAATAATAATAATAATAATAATAATAATAATAATAATAATAATAATAATAATAATAATAATAATAATAATAATAATAATAATAATAATAATAATAATAATAATAATAATAATAATAATAATAATAATAATAATAATAATAATAATAATAATAATAATAATAATAATAATAAATATTCATATTATAATAATATTCATATTATTATTATCATCATCATCTTTATCATCATCATCATTATCATTATTATTATTATTATTATTATTATTATTATTATTATTATTATTATTATTATTATTATTATTATTATTATTATTATTATTATTATTATTATTATTATTATTATTATTATTATTATTATTATTATTATTATTATTATTATTATTATTATTATTATTATTAGTATTAGTATTAGTATTAGTATTAGTATTATTATTATTATTATTATTATTATTATTATTATTATTATTATTATTATTATTATTATTATTATTATTATTATTATTATTATTATTATTATTATTATTATTATTATTATTATTATTATTATTATTATTATTATTATTATTATTATTATTATTATTATTATTATTATTATTATTATTATTATTATTATTATTATTATTATTATTATTATTATTATTATTATTATTATTATTATTATTATTATTATTATTATTATTATTATTATTATTATTATTATTATTATTATTATTATTGGTGTGTGATCTCAAAACTCATGGTACCATATATTCAATCTTTCTGGGGAATTCAATAGATACTCCCTCCACTTAGCAGAGGAAAGTGAATTTCCCCTTGTGAAGAAGGGCGGTAGGCTATAGACTTGGAAAGACTTGGATGGAGAGTTCTAATGACTTGGGAGTGTAAAACTTGCCTTTACTCGTGGATTAATATTTATATTAAAGCAGCCGGTTCCTCCTATACTACACTTTTTATGAGCATCGTCCCTCATTTCGTTTCTTCCCTTCTAGAACTTCACACGATATGAAAAGCCTTTTCCCAAAGATAATTAATTTATTCCTTTCGAATCACGGATAGGCCTTCCCCAATTATAATTTTTTGTGATGTTCTACTTTCGGATTACACCCCTTCACCCCGGCGTAAGCTAAGGAGGGCGGGTGAAATTCAGTTTGAATAGAGGAAAGAACCATTATTCTTGTCTTGCTCCTCTTGGTAAGGGTTAATTTTCTTGATTTACATCCTACAATTTAAGAACGAAAGCTTCAATCATTTTAATTTACACGTTAATAGTAGGTCGAGATAATAAGAAGAGCATAGTGACAGTGCGTTCTGTGGAAAATTCTGGAAAGCAAACACAGGTACATGCTGCACTAATACCGATTATTGCGAACACAACGTTGGTATAAAGAAGCCAACCATACAAAAATGCAGAATAAAAATTAAGCGAAATTATTCTATATTGACTCTCCAAATATCCACTCGCACTTAGCGTTCAAATTAGCTTTAAATTGGGGAAACATTGGCAGTCTAATTCCAAACACCCATCTATGCTTTTAATGAAGACATTGGAACCTTTTTCTTAGTTATACTAAAATTCAGGTAATTCCCTTGTTTTTGTAGTACAGGTATAGAGGTTTTGTTTTTTTATTTTATTATCCATCGATCAGCAAATATGCTTTGCAGATGTTTGTTATTGAGACACTTAGTAACAGTATACATAACAATTGAGGTAGCCGTGAACGACTCCTCTGGCTAAATATGACAGGATCACTATAACACAAATTGAGGACTTTAAGTTTGATAGGTATCACTGGTCTGGGTCGTCTGTACTGGAGGGGTCACTCAGGAGAAGATCTTGTGGCAGTCTGCGCTTGAGGCGAGTTGGTTGGTGAGTGCAAGCGCCGAGATTGTAGGTAACAGCTCCAGGGACCTCCTGGAGATGGTAAAAGAAAGATTGTGCCAGCCGGCGGATGTACTGGTGAACGGGTAGAAGACCAAACTCATGTTGAATTTGTTGGTTACTGACGAACCATGGAGCATGTGTAGCTGTGCGCAGCACCCTGTTTTGTAATAGCTGCAGTCGGCGGAGATTAGTCTTGCTGGTGCCACCCCAGACAGGAGCTGCATAGGTAAAAATGGGACGGACTAGATATCTGTAAAGAAGAAGGGTGGATTCATAACCAAGTGAGGTGCACCTGTTGAGTAAAGGGTACTGTTTTGAGAGTCGTGCACTCGCAAGTGTAACAGACCGACAGATGTGGGCGTTCCAAGTTAGTCGAGTGTCCAGTAGCACCCCAAGATACATCACTGGCACACTGGGTGGTAACCATGAGAGTTGTTCTCCGAGCAGCTGCAGTGAAGGAGGATCCCTATAAGGACGTAAAGAGAAAATGTTAACCTCTGTCTTGTTAGTTTTGAGGGAAATGCGCCAGTTAGAGAACCAGTGAGATAGTCAATCCAGGGCAGTTTGTAATTCATGAATAGCATGACGGATATCGGAGTGAGAATAAAAGAGAGCAGTGTCATCGGCATATAAAGCTGTGCAAATTGGAGCTATAGCAGGAAAATCATAAGTGTAGATATTAAAGAGGATTGGTGCTAGTACTGAACCTTGAGGGACACCTGCTAAGATCGGCCATCGAGTGACTGTGAAACCAGAAATGCGCACCACAAAAGTTCTATCTCTGGGAAAACTTGCAATGACTTGTAGAAGATATTAAGGGAGACCAATGCGATGTGCTTTAAGTAGTAGCCCAGTGTGCCACACCTTATCGAATGCCTGGGTGATATCTAGGAATAGTGCTACAGTAGTGCCTGTTTTCGAAACCTTGTACGATAGATTGCGTGATTCTAAGCAATTTATGAGTGGTAGCATGCTTCGGGTGAAAGCAAAACTGAAAAGGCGGAATTATTCGATTGTGAATCAAAAAATGGAAAGACGTTTATGAATAATCTTTCCTAAAAGCTTAGAAAGGGTAGGTAATAAACTGATTGGTCTATAACTTAAGGGATGGTTTATAGGCTTGTTGGGCTTTTGGAAGACTATAATTTCAACATGTTTCTATGTGGATGGAAAATAACCAATGCGTAGCGCAGCATTGAAGATTGATGATGAATAAGCCAGCGCCTTGTTTGTCAAATTTCGCAGCACAACGTTGGGGATAAGGTCATGACCGGAGATTTTTTTAATGGGAAGTCGATGGATAATGCGGGACAATTCACGTGGAAGAAATTCTGTTGTGCGCTGTAGGACGAAGCTGGTATTCAAGGAGATCTCTGTCCACAGAAAAGGGAATATCAAAATCCAGGCAGGTGTTCGGCGTAAATGTGCGCTCATAATGAGTAGCTAGAATGTCACACTTGGCAGCACAGTCACTCAAAAGTGTCCCTTCAACTTGTAGAGGAGGAATCGCTGTCGGCTCTCGTAGAATCCTCTTTGTGATGTTCCATAAAGTATGATCGCCGGGACGCATATTGGCTAATTGTCGCTGTTACTCCTGAAAGCGGTGTTGGTCTAGTGCATTCCGTACTTGCCGAATGAGACTATTTAATCTTTGGTGTAGCCAGGGTTGACGATAACGTTGCCACAATCGATGAATGTGATGTTTCTCTTGGACGAGTTGAGTATTATGGATAGGCAAGGATGTACTATGGCGAGGTTGATTGTTGCGGATAGTAGAGGATCGTACACTGGAAGAGAGGGCAGAGGTAAAGTGGTGAACGGCAGTGTCAATAGCATTCACAGTAACCAGTGGATAAGATGTGTGGAGTGCAGCATCTAGATGTGTGCGAAAACAGTCCCAGTTGACAAAACCATTGATGAGACGCGGAGTTTGCGGGAAGATGTCAGGAGTGAGGTTAAATGTGACCAATACTGGACAGTGATCGGAAGCAGTGGCAGTGAAGAAATCAATGCAGGTAATCGTATATTACGATGTATCCAATGTCCAAAATGTCAGGAGCTACCTGTGGGTTGCCAGAATAGTAAGTTGGCTCCGCGGGAGCCAGTATGTGAAGACCAGTGGCATTAGTAGTTTCAAACAGACGGCGCCCATTCGGGTTTGTGGCCCTTCAGCCCCAAGAAGTATACTTGGAATTTAGATCACCTAACAAGAGAGTGCAGTTTTCTGCTGGGAAGAGTAGAGAGAAATAGTGCATGTTAAGCTTACTATTTGGGAGCTTGTAGGCACTCATGAGAATGAGATCACTGCTATTGTGAAGAGAGAGTTCAACACCCACGACCTCGAAGCCGGGGATCACAGTTAAGAAGATTTCATGATGAGACAGAGAACGCTTAACTAGCACTGCTACTCTCCCAGATGAGAAAGGTTCATTCCGATCGAATCTATAGATTCTGTAGCCTGGAACAGAGAAACGTTCATTTGGGAGAAGATGAGTTTCGGTGATACAAGCAGCATCTATATTGTGCAAACTCAAAAAGGCAGCAAAGGAGGCGCGTTTAGCGCGCCATTAACGTTCCAGTTCAGGAGAGTGAGTGATGAAGAAGATGGCCTATTACACTGCAGCTTGGCGGGAAGTAGACAGAAGAGCGTTTTGGAAACATTGGGTGAGTTGCGGTAAGAGAGGACTGAGGAAAGTGGATAAAGAATTCAGAAGTTGAGTAAACAGGCTACTTAGCAGAGCCGAGAGAGATGTAGAGTCAGATGGTTCTTGTTGTGTAGTAGCACTTCGAGTTGAGGAAGCAGAAGTTACAGAAGCATAGGTTTCTGGAGAAGAAGTTGGAGGTACTGGTGATATACCTGCTGGCTGTGAATGTTGCTGTGCAGGATTATCAGATTGGCGTAATGGGCGGGTGCGATGAGAATTGCCAGATTGTTGCCTGGTGTTGCTGTTTTGGGCCCGGGATTTCAGTTCCAGATAATGCCGACACCCACGTAGTTAGCTGGTTGGTTCTCATGACATTGCACACACTGAGCTGGAGTATCCCTTGGTTTAGTGCACTGTGAAAAGTGATGGTTTTCGAGACAGCGAACACATCTTGGGGTCAGCTGACAATAGTTCTTTGTATGACCATAATTCTGACAGCGAGTGCACTTCGGAATGTCAAAGGTACGACGGTGGTGTTCCACCTTCACGACACTGTAAAACAGGCGAGTGAGGTTAAGAATAGCTTTACCATCATCGTTGTTTAATAATTCCACCGCACAGAGAGGAATGGGTTGTTTCGTCCGGTTCAGAAGACGAGTGACCTTCTGCACTGGATAGTTCTGTGAACATGCGAAGGAGTGATGTCGCGTATAATTACAGAAAAAAGTTTATCTGTACGATTTCTAAAAGCGTAGTATTCCTGTTGTATGGTGCTGAAGTAGGTAGTAAGTTTGCGGAAGTCATCTGAAGTAGAGGGATAAACCTTAAGGATGGACCCACGAAGCTCTGTATGGAATTCAGGGGTAACATTACTTTTTAGGTCCTGAAGCAGTAATTGATAATTTCCAATGTTGCGCAAGCAAATTGGTGGAATTTTTTCCTTGGGGGTCGTGGCAGTGCTGGTCTCGTCCATGGCATTATTATCGTCTAATAATTCGAAACGGTTGTGCGTAGAAACAGAGTAAGCGTAGCGGGAGGCACTTTGTTGTGGTGGTGTAGCGGTGCATCTGCGCTTACTTACGGCTGCAGGAATAGCGTATGTGGCCGCACGGCTAGAGCTTGCTGCGGGTGCACTGTTAGATGGGACAGTTTCATGCATGGTAACGTCACTGGTACTTCTAGCGGTCACAGTAGCACTAGTTGACGTGGTAGGATATAGCTGTGACGGGCGTAAGGGAGATTGACGTATTTGTGAATTAGAATTGGAAGTAGGGGTGCAAGAAACTTGGGATGGCTGCGTAGACATTGACTGAGTTGGCTGTAGAGGCGTTGGTTGTTGTGAGAATTCACTAGTGGTATTATAAACCATATCGATAGCTGAACGTAAGAGATGGCCGGTAGTGTCCGGTGTGAGAGACATAATAAGTAAGGAAAAAAAAAAAACAAAGAGAGAAACAGAAACTCACTGTGCCGAAAGGGCACTAGTACACATGTTAGCGAACAAACCTCCTGCACTGATTGTGAAAATACGGTTCACAAGAAGAAATTTAATTCCACAGTTAAACACAGTGTAATCTGAGACACACGGAAGCGCGCGCAAAACACGTCCGTCCGCGTCGTATACCTGTACTCAACCCAGGTATAGAGGTTATACAACGACGGCGGATACCTACCATTATGACCTCTATGGATCTATTGTATCTAGAAACGTACAGACACCAGAGCATACCTCTGCGAACAATATTTTTCTCGAATGAAGCAAATAAAGTATAAAATTGAACAAACATATTCGGATTCCATCTGTCGGCACGAGCTAAAAATATATGTATAGCAGATGTCGTACAGGATTGGCACGCTATTTTGACGTAGCACTCATAGAGGAAATAAGTTAATTATAAAACGTAATTGACATTTCCATGCTATCGCTACGTCTGTGACATTTATTTGCAGTGTCCATCCTACTGGTGCTGGAACTATCTGATCTTTAGTTTGCTATTTATTGAAGATTAGTGTTTATTATGCACAATGTTAAGTATACTGTGACTTTGTGTGTTCGTAGAATTAAAAGTCTAGTTTGTAGAAACTCAAAATGCTCTTTATTTCCGGAGAAAGATTCTTTGTACGGCCCTTTGCAGCAGCAGAATTACGTAACATACACAAACGCAACCTTCACGGTCGTCTGCCACACGTCCGCACCGCTGCATAACTCCATTCTTTACAAGTATGACCGAACCATAGTTTCTCGAAGGTTGTCGAAGCTTCACGGATTTTCACGACGGCAGGCGAAGGAGAGGGAATTGTCCAGACATCTCTTTGGCTCTTTTTCTCTCGGCAAGTAACAAGCGCTCATCGGCTCCGTGGACCTGGCTTGGGCGCTATCTGTCTCTTTCAAACGCGCCAGTCGCGGCTTAACAATTCCTGGCGACAACATAAAGCAATTATACCTATAATTGCTTTATAAAATTTCTGGTAATATTTGGTATATTTTTGAGAGGAAAAAACCAGACGTCATCACAAGATTTTGAGAAGTTTATTGAAAATTTTAAAAATGAAAATAAAAAATATGGAAATGTAAGTAATGACACCATTTAAATCATTTTAAAATTACAACACTCTAACCTGGTATATACCAGTTGTAAAATTGGAATTGACCTGGGATTAAATGAACAGACAAATAAATTCAATGGCGCTACAACTAGCCTGCCAACATTACTACCGGCATTATGCCTACTTTCTCATAGCAATGGTGGACCGATCATTCAGTGGATACGGGAAGTTTAATGTGGGTAGCATTACGCATCCCCTAGCCAAAATCGCTTCTCATATGCCTGGCGCTGATTCGACTTACAATCCCACACCCCCAAGGGTGAGATCGAATACGCGAATTTCGTATCCGTGAACCAGAGTTCGACGATGTAGCCCACACAGCTCACGATTGTTTTAGCTTATTGTATTCCTCATATAACACCATCAAAGAAGTATGTTTATCTGCAATGGAAGTTTATCTCGATTAACAAAAAGCACGTAAAGAGAAGAATAGTAGTAGAGTAAAACTAACATCAAAAAGGAAATAAAATTTTTGTAATTGAGTGCGATCCATATAAACCTGAACCATTTCAATAGACCATATCTTTTGAACCAATAACAGGACACACGTGCAACTTTGAGAGAATATAATACACAATTGGGAGATTACATTACACTATTTACATCTAAGAGAAAATGTTGGAAGTATCCTCGCCAATGTTACTTATTTCGGTTCGAATGGATTCTTTGAGAACATCAATTGTCCGTGGTCTATTCTTGTACACTCTGTTTTTAGATACCCCACAAGAAAAACATTCGGTGAGGTTAGGTCAGGGGATCTAGGGGGATACAGACCTTTTGAGATTATTCGATTATCAAAGAAACTGGTTACAAGTTCCAGGATGTCATTAGATGTATGGCACGTTGCTATATCATGCTAAAAATAACTTTCTCTCAATTCGATGTCACCTCCGTAAAACTTCAGAGAATATAGTGAGACGAGTGCAAACATGTATTGTTGATGGAGGACACTTCCAACTTTTTCTCTGACATGTAAATGATGCAATTTAATGTCCAAATTGTGTATTATATTCTCCCAAAGTTGCACGTGTGTTCTATTATTGGTTCAATATTGAAATGGTTCAGGTTTCTATGGATGGACTATATTACAGGACATGGTTTCGTAAAGTTTCTTCCCAAAGCCGCTAAAGAAAGCCTATGCAAACACGATGTGCGTGCGAGGATATGCGTGTTGCCAAATCTCCGAAGGCAATCTCCACTAAATGCAAATGTCCCGAGTTTACAACGGCTCCAGATGAATCTGGTAACATTAATATATCCCGAACACGCTGCGCGGCTTTTATCCTTATCATTCAGCGTTTATTGCCATGGAAACAATTTAGAGAGAGACGTGCACGAATGTGTTTACACTATTGACATTTCTCTCTTCCAAGTCTCAAGTTACTGACCGATATGTGAGACGCGCATGCGCTAGACCGCGGGATCTAACCACTGTTACCGTGACGGTTCGCTGAGCATATCGAAACAAATGAAGGGGCTATCGAGTTATGACTTTCCTATCATCCTCGAGCAGGATTTGAAATGAGTTTGTAGCAGGAGCTTATCTAGACTTCATTTCCTCCCCTTATTGTAGCCACTCGCTATGCTGGATATTTAATTGCGTTCCCGTCAAATGTAGGTGATACCAACTTTGTAATATTTCCATAATGAAACGGCAAACTGAAAATTTAAAAAGTTCAGAGTTCAACGCTTTATAAAGGCATGACAGCCACTCAGTTTGAAAGCAAATATATATATTTATTGATAGTCACTTCTTTAAAATGTATCTGTATATAAATATTGGTTTAACCAAAATAGCGTTTCCTTCTATGCCATCCAATATGCAATAGAAGTAAAATTACGTATCAACATTTATTCCAAATGCGAGTATATGATGAGCTCAAACAACAAAACCTAAAAATCCAAATGCTGATATAGCTCAAATTATTCAATTATTTCCAAAGTTTTCCTTAGTAAAAGGAAATGCGCAAATAAGCTTATAATTATATAAAAGTAATGTTCGGGGAGTGTAGTTTAACCTAAATGTATGTATATAAATTTTAAAATGTCAAATAATGTCTTAATATGTCATGGGAAAGCATATGTTCAGTGGCGGCTCGTGTCGTAAAATGACAGCTTGCTGCTGGAAAAAGTCCATGCAACTCACCTGGAATCGAAAAATGAAGACCATGCGCCAATGTTTCTTCATGGTATTTCTACACATAATTTCTACTTCCTTTCGCCTTTTGCTCAATTTTATATCGGATATTGGTCTCTTAACATTTTTATACTAAGCGTTTCTTCTATGCTCTCATTGAAAACGGAGTTTTCAGAAGTTCATTAACCGTGTTCATTATTTATTGATTAAACTTTTCGTAATATTAAATTACTGAGACACCGAATAAAGTGAATTTATAACACGTTTCACAATCACACACAAAATAAACTGATATAGCCACTAAATAACGTTATACAATGAAATACTTGGATACAGTGCGAGCATGCGAACCATTTGCACTTGTTATGAGGGATTCTCGTTATGGTAGCGGGAATGGAGTATCGTGCCAACATGATAGGTGCATCATAAACAATCTGTCCTGCGATTTTATAACCACTAGGCATTAGATGTTTACGTAAGAAAAATGAAAATAGTTTCTAGAGCTAAAATATAAAGCAATGATATATTGTTAAATGCTTTTAAATTCAATATCAAGTTCTACAGTTATGACTATGAGTGTTGGTGGCCCTGCTTCACCGTGCAGCGAATGATCACCGCGCAACACCCAGCTGCAGCACGCATTTGTGCGAAAATCTAGGGAACTTAGGACATGAGGGAGGCAAGGGAGGAAGGTTGTACGCATGCGCAATACAGGTTACCGAGCTTGCTGGCTCTTAGCCCGTTGAAGTCGTGGATGCGTTCCATTAGTTACGTAGGTGTTTTCCATGCATTAAGAGTTCATTATTGGTCGTAATCGATTTCTTATACTTACAATAATGCATTGTTATTTACATGGTCCTTTAAAATTTCTACAATGTGATTCATAAAACACAAAAGAGCGTGCTGCAGCACTGCAACACGTAAGGACGAGCCGCCCCTGCATATGTTAGAGCAAATTTATGAACTAAATGTTTAAATCCTAGGCACAGTTGTGCAATAATATGTCACAAGTCAATAACAACTCAGAAACGAAAGATTGTGTTAATGTGACGTAGACGTTACGGTCCAAAATTATCGGGAGCTCGGCGCCGGGTAATTGGAGAGATAAACAGAGATAAGTAGCGCTATTGCCCACCATAAACACCGGAAGTGTTATCCTCAGATACCCAGAATTCTGTTATATCTAGATGATGACTTTTCATCTAAGGCTATAAATTACGCCATCGGATCTTTACGCAAAACCAGACAAGTATATTATTTTATAAAACCCCATGATCACTTAGAGGGTATAATGTACCGACATACTGTGAATCTTAAGCTTTAAATATTATTTATTATTGATGATAAAAAGTAAGGTGTCATTTTTAAGATATTAGCCTCTAAATCTAGAGCTTCCGGGTTCGATTTGTGGCTGAGAGCGTCCTCCAACGTTGTCATATTGGACGACGAATGGAATGGGTGAGATGATGCTCAAATGAGTCCGGGGTCCATGGAGCTTAGAGCTACCGAACATTCGTCTTTATGAATAAGGGAAAACCCCGGAAAAACTTTATCCATGTAACTCACCCTGACCGAGATTCGAATTCGGGACCTCTTGAACGTGAGGCAGACATGCTACCATCTACGCTAACGAGGCGGGCTAAAGAAGGTGTGAGTGTGTATATGAATTTAAAGACTATCCTAAGATAATACAAAAAGAAAATTAGTGAAACGCATTTCTTCAAATATAAAGACGTAGATATGACATAGATGTTAAAGGTGGTATCTACTCGTATATGAAGGAGGATGTTACTGTCACAATATCAGTTAAGTACTTCCTTAATTGAAGAAAATAATTTCTATTAACGTCAACAATAAAATAATGTACGGTATGAGCAATGCTGGCGACAGGGGTCCAAGTCACAAATCTCCTGGAAAAGGTCATTCTAAAACGACTTCTTCGGTTTGTTTCTGTTACCTCAGTTATACCCCCGCCCAACAGTTTGGATTCAGATAGCATCATTCTAGTACTCACCAGCTCCTGAGACTTACCGCACACATCACCCGTATCTTTGACGCCAAAGTGCATACTGTGGCAGCATTTCTAAATTTCACTCAGGAATTTGATAGAGTGTGGCACAAGGGCCTTCTTTACGAACTACATCATCTAGGTCTTCCACTCTACTTAGCTTGCTTATTAGCTATCTTACGGAACGCCTGTTTTCTGTGCTTCTTGGTACAACTCATTCCACACCCCGTACTATCCTGTCCGGCGTGCCCCAGGGTAGCATACTTGCACCTCTTCTTTACAGTCTATGCACTGCTGATATGCCTGAACTTCCAGCAACAAGTACCACAATGTTTGCTGACGATACTGTGATCTTTGCTTCACACTTTTCCATTGAAACTGGCGTTACAACACTACAATCTCCTTTGGACATTTTCCTGCACTGGTTATCTCGCTGGCATGTCGCACTTAATCCAAGCAAGTGTCTTCTCAAGCTTTTCACCTTGCGCTGGCCAGCTGCTCCGGCAAATAATCGGCTCTAGAACACTGAGGTCCCTTGGTTACCTTCTGATTGTGCAGTCAAACTTCCTGGCGTCCATCTTGATCGTCGTACAACATGGAATACACATATCACCAACAAACTTAACCAAGGCTATACTCGCCTTCACAAGTTGTATCGTATCCTCAACCTCAAGTCCTCTCTACGAGTTGACTGTACGCTGCTAATATACAAGAGTATTCTACGACTACATCTTCTACATGCCAGTCCTGTATGGGGATGTGTTTCACCTACTCATATTCACCAACTCCAGGTGTTTGAAAACAAGATACTGCGATTGTCTGTGAACGCCCCGTGGTACATCCGGAATGCACAGCTACGCAGAGAATTGGGCATAGTCAGCATTAATGAATACATCTACACGACAAGAATATTCTTTGCTCACCTTCCTCGTGTATCAGGTGCTTTCAACTGGGACGCCAGCTAGATGTTGCATCACGACTGAAGGCACGCTTGCCACAAGACATTTTATTTCTATAACGTGTTAATTCTGTAGTGCTGAAGTTATGTAATTAATATTCCCACAAATAAGTTCAGTTTGCTTGAGTACTCCAATGCGAGTACCCTTATTCAGCGTATTCTTTTATTTTAATCTGTTTCTGTAGCTCCACAATTTGTATAGCACTGGCTGTGCTGATCAATTGATAAATAAATATTAAAAAAACAAATTTATGAATAGACAGCGCCGTTTCGGGGTCTGGTAGAGCACTCTTAACTGTGCGTGAAAAAATAGAGAGATAAATAAAAAAAAATAAAGAGTGCGTTTTTAGTATCTTCATTTCAAGTGCGGTTAGATTTTGTGGATCTCTTACGGTAGGTATATGATTTACGCAAAGGTCATTCAGAATAAAAAGGAATTCTGAGAGGTCATTCAGGAAATACAATCTCATTTGTCATGAAAACATATTACACCTAATCAAACTAAAACTTCGGTTTTAGAAGGTCAAGATTTTTCAAAAATATTTAATGTAAATGGTAGTTAAGGATGGGGGAGCCCTCCTCGGTAGCGTAGATGATACCGTGTCTGCCTCACGTTCAAGAGGTCCCGAGTTCGAATCTCGGTCAGGGTGAATTACATGGATACGGTTTTGGCCAGGGTTCTCCCTTACTCTGAAGGACGAATGTCGGGTAATTCAAAATCTCTATGGCTCCTATGCTCATTTGAGCATCATTTCACCCATTGCATTCATCAAAAGATATGACTTAACGATGGAGGACGTAAATTAAGAAAAAAGAATATATAAAAAACAACAAAGGATGGGGATATTTTCTTGAAAACCTTCGTGTAACATCCTTAGAAGATGTTGAACGTAAATACCAAATTTGGTACTTAATTCCGGGGGGAGGCATCTAAACATACATTTGCGGTGAAATCTCGACATAGAATGTTTAATGTTCTACATTTCCTTCAATGACTAGCCATAGTAGATAAAGTTAAAGCAATTCCAGTTAATTTTTAATAACAGCAGATGTAATTTTAAAAACATTTTGTTAGTAAACAAATTTAATGGGTTAAAGTAGATCAGTAAGCTTTCGTTTTCTTCATCCTGTCAACACTTTTATCTGACATCTTAAATAATTTCTGAGATAAAAGGACACGATTTAACATGGGCCATCTCCATTTGGGTAACGCAAGTGTGAAATTTAGAAAATCTAAAGTATATAAGATATGTTCTGGAAATTTGTGGCAATAACTACACAAAACAGTAATCTTTTTGCAATATTTCATATTAAAGATTGTTATATATTAATTCTAGATTGTGAAATTCAGCTTTCAAATAAAAATTATACTTTAAGATATCTGCATAAACATGTTCAAGTTTACAGTAAATGATATAATCAGGCAATATAAAACGGTATATAACAACAGATATTTTTATATTATCCTCTAATTACTGTAGCACATTGTTAGGTTTTGTTCTGTCCATAATGATTTTTCATAAGCTTAGTAACTCATTTCTCACAATTGGAAGATTCTTTTTTTATATCTCCCTTCCGCACCAATGCTGGTGTTAGGAGTCGCTCGGGTTGCCTCAGAACGAGGGAGCCGAAGCATTTGACCTGAGATACCAGGGCAGAGGGGTCGGCCCAACGCCTGGGATGATACAGAGATGCATCATGGAGTAATTGGTGGAATGATAGTGGGGGAAACCGGAAGACTCGGAGGAAACCCACCACAGCGCCATGTTGTCCACCGCAAATCCCAATTCATTCAGCGATGGCGCGGCCGGATTATTTTTTAAAAAGTATATAATCAGTTTCTTCCATATGCTTTTGAAGTGCGTTAACAATGATTGAAGCAACAAAATCCTACTTCAATCAATCGTGCATTTTGTATTGAAAAATGCAGAAAAATGTTGGAGGGAAATCGATGTTAAAAATGTGTCTACCCATCAGCGTCAATTAATTTGTAGTTTAAAAAAGTTCAAAAAAGTTAAGTGGATTGCTGAAGTTTAGAATGTATTATTTATGAAACAATAATTGTTTAATTTTAAAATAATTATATTTCCTTAATGTTCAAGATAGGATATTTGTTCTTACATCTTTATATACAGAGTCATCTGCTTTCACTATTGTTATATACCACTATTATTATTGTTATTATTATTATTATTATTATTATTATTATTATTATTATTATTATTATTATTATTATTATTATTATTATTATTATTATTATTATTATTATTATTATTATTATTATTATTATTATTATTATTATTATTATTATTATTATTATTATTATTATTATTATTATTATTATTATTATTATTATTATTATTATTATTATTATTATTATTATTATTATTATTATTATTATTATTATTATTATTATTATTATTATTATTATTATTATTATTATTATTATTATTATTATTATTATTATTATTATTATTATTATTATTATTATTATTATTATTATTATTATTATTATTATTATTATTATTATTATTATTATTATTATTATTATTATTATTATTATTATTATTATTATTATTATTATTATTATTATTATTATTATTATTATTATTATTATTATTATTATTATTATTATTATTATTATTATTATTATTATCATTATTATCATTATTATCATTATTATTATTATTTTTATCATTATCACTATCACTATCATTATCATTATTATTATCACTATTATTGTTATATAATAATATCATGGAATTAAAGAGTTAATTGTAGAACTATCTCATCTAGTGTTCATATTTCTAAAGCATATAAGTTAATCAAATTGTTTGAACCATCCTGAAGCTCAATTTATCTAGTTCAGTGACTGAAAAAGAGAATTAATTTATTTTCCTTAAAACCTCAGGTTTTGAAGGTCTGATTAAGTGCGAAGATTTAAAATTTGTTGTGAGGTGCACACTCCTCTGAAGACTGAATGGAAGAATACCGATCACATTTACATTCTAATGGAAAAGCTGGCCTTTTAAAATGGATCGCACATAGCTGTAGAGTGAACATTTGGAATTTAGATTAAGATAGAAACTGTAATGAAGGAAACGCAGGACAGAGAGAAAAATAGCTACATAAAAGGCTACCATTTCCCAACACCCCATTTCAGTACTCTCTTCTTTTCCTTCCTTCATGGAGTGTTCGTATGAAAAACATGTTCTTTTTGATCAGCTAATTTTTGACATAGTAACTGACATCCACTCATTAGCGAAATTTTGCTAAGTACATTGTAAAATTAAAGGTAATTTGAAGAAGGGAGTTCAACCTCTTAGGGAGTTAATGGTGTCCTTGTCACAGATATATTAGAACAAATTATGTCAACGATTACAAACACAACAATACAGTGACTTTGTCAATCCCAGTTACCTTTCATTAGTTAAATAAACTTATGCCGTACTATTCCTGAAGTGGCTAGTCGATGAATCTACGGGGGCTGTTTAATAAAAAATGATCGCAACCTTTTTGTTTAGGTAACGTACTTTTACTCATCCTCATAATTTTGATGGTCCTTCTCAAAATAGTCTCCCCTGAATGCGATGCAATTGTCCCAGAGTTTCTGCCAGTCTTCAAAGACATGCTGGAGGCCATTTTTAAGACATCCTTCTTAATCGCCTCCGCAGCCTTCACTACTGCTTCTGATGATGGATAATGCCTCCCACGATGGCGTCTCTTCAAGTTAGGGAATAGAAAAAAGTCACATGGTGGCTAAATACGGACTATAGGGAGGGTGAGGGATGCACTTGACGTTGATTTTTGCAAGATATTCAGCAACAACATCGGCAAAGTGCGGTCGCGCATTATCGTGGTGCAACATCCAGCCTGCTTCACGGAAATGTGGTCTTTTGAACCTGATATGGACCTGCAATGTTTCCAGGACATCCCTGTCGTATTGTCCAGTTACTGATGTATGTGCAGGTACAACATGTTGATAAACCATTCCATAATTATCAAAGAATGACATGACCATAACTTTCCAAGCAGAAGCAACCACGTTTGCTTCTTTGGGAAGTTGGTGATGAAGGAGATTTCCATACTGTGCTTTGCTGTTTGTTCTCAGTATCAAACTGATGTAGTCAAGTTTCATCAGCAGTGATTACTTTTGAAAGAAACTTCGCATCTTCCTCCAACATTAATTTTAACTCCATGTCCTTTTGTTCGGGAATCAACAGTCTTGCAACCCATTGCGCACAAACAGGTCTCACGTGTAATGTTTCTGTCACCAACGTGTGGGTGGCACACACGTATTTCAGAAAGTGGTCTTAAGGTAATTCGTCGATCCTCTCGCGCAATGGCAGCAGCAGTGATGATGTCTTTTTCCGTAAGAGCAGTAACTGGAGCACCGGGTCCACCTTCCTTTGAAACTGACTGTCTCCCATCTTTAAACATTTTAAACCACCTTCGAGCTGTGCTGTAGGGAAAGTACAGACTCTCCATAGGCCTCTTGTAACATTGCATAGGCCTCAACTGAAGATTTGTTGGGACAAAAGCAGAATTTCAAAGCCCCATATTTTTCCTCGCGTGCTACATCCATTGCAGCGGTAGCGGAGACTGAAAATGTCTGAACTTGCCTGGTTCTCACAGGCGGGAACCAGGTGTACCAACAATGAAACTACTACGGCGTGTTTGTTTCACATTAAGATTACAAAATCCCGCCTCGGTAGCGTAGATGGTAGCATGTCTGCCTCACGTTCAAGAGGTCCCGAAATCGAATCTCGGTCAGGGTGAGTTACCTAGATAAGGTTTTTCTGGGGTTTTCCCTTATCCTTCAAGACGAATGTCGGGTAACTCTAAGCTCCATGGACCATGAACTCATTGAGCATCATTTCACCCAATTCATTCACCGTCCGATATAACTTAACGTTGGGGCGGACGTAAATTAAAAAAAAAATCTAACGAAAGATAATCAGATTGAATTTTAGTGCGAAAAATTATGATCGTAAAATAATTATGATCATTCTTTATTGAACAGCCCTCGTATTTCAGAAAACTGAAGACACTGAGTCGTCAGCAAGTAAATTTCTCTTTGCTCCCGGTGCTGAACTAAAAGCTCAATGAAAAATTCCATGCAGGTTGGGGAAGGCAACGGGCGAAGTATTATGGGTAAGGGGAATTTATATTATAGTTTTACCCACCTAAAAGGTCTTCCCTTCCTGTTTCCACAAATTAACGAAACAGTGCTACGTCATACGTTTGCCGTACATCACACGTAAATTCATTGGATGACTCTCATGACCGAAACATTAACTGGGGTGGCTGCTTGTGATTATGCTGTATCATTTATGACATCAAACGGCATTGTCTTTATATTATTCTGTCTCAAATGCGCTTTCCATGTCTTCCTTGTCTGTTTTCTGTGGATTGTACTGTATTATTATATGTGAGATATGGGTGTTATTTATATACTGTGTAGGTTCATTCTCTTGATGACTGAACAATATGTGTGGCCTGTTGTCTCAGCTCATTTTACTATTCTGATGTCTTCTAAAGTCATCATGTACAGTTCCCATCCGTACTACAATGTAACTCTGCCGTACTTTTACCTTATGATTAAAAGGAGAAATTAATTAATGAGTATCTTCAGTACTTGGAATTCTAAAACTTTTGGTCACGCAAACGCCAGTTATACTTTTTGGGTATCGTTTATATTCTAAACGGACCAGGTAGTCCAAAATATATGAATTATTTACTCTGAAATCGCTACAATACTAAGCAGGTTAATGGCATGAATATAAAAACGTAAAAATGTCAGATAGCTGCTATAAAGGGAAGCACCCCCAGTTTCTTTCTAACGTGGTATACCGGTAGAAATTTGATGGGTGAAAACACGCTTAAAGTTATTCTGGTAGATTTTCCTTCCGTGACGAAATGTGAATACACATATGTCGCTGTGACACGAAAATCTCGAATCCAGCAATAGGCTAGATCCGACACACGTATAAATATATGGCAGGATACATTATTTCGTAAACTTTGCATTCGGACCAACATTACCAATGTCCTTGTCAGTGTCATTGTGGAAACAGCATTCCCATTCCGGTACAGAATACACATGTCAACACATGTCGCTGCATTTTCACATTCATCTTCGCCACACGTATAATATTACCTCTGTTTTACTTTCCATGCCATATACCTTTCTTTTATGCAGGGGAAAAGTCTTCAGAAGGACGCCGAATTCGGCGAGTTGGGTTTTTACCAACTAAGAAACCACGCAGTATGCTTTGAGGCATCGAGGAATCACTGCAAGGTATAACTTCCCAATGCCCTTATTATATATTTAGTGGTAGTACTTGTGATGGTGGTGGTGAGGTTGGAGAATGCTCAATCAAGGCCATCTCTATGTTTATGTATGCAAAACCTGCCATTTCTTATAACAAGGGTAACATTCAAGGACTTTCAGACATACAAGAGCCTGCAGAAATTGTACAAACCTTTTTGATAGCACCTTTAATATACATAAATAAAAATATTATAGCTCTATATCCAGTGAAAAATTTAACAACACAAAATCTGTAGAAAAACAATACGTAGTGTTTGCACAATCGATTTTGATATTCCAAATTCGGAAGTTAATGATTACAGTACTATCCAAAATTTAACTTTTTATCTGGGACTTTTAGTTTAATATGTCATTATCCGTATTTTGAGTAAGCTGAATCAGAATATGAACTTATTATTTTTTTTTTTTTTTTTTTTGTAATTTACGTCCTCCAACGTTAAGTCGTAAGTCATATCAGACGATGAATTGGGTGAAATGATGCTCAAATGAGTCCGGGATCTATGGAGCTTAGAGGTACCTGGCATTCGTCTATCAGGTTAAGGGAAAACCCCGGAAATATTTATCCAGGTAACTCTCCTTAACCGAGGTTCGAACTCGGGCCCTCTTGAACGTGAGGCAGACACGCTACCATCTACGCTACCGAGGCGGGCATATGAACTTAGTTTTTCCCCATCATGTACCAATCCTTCACAACAGCCGATATAGTAAAATATGCATTTTTATACTCTGCTCTATCAAATTTGTTACAGTATTAAATAAAAGTTAGTAAATTCACGATTGCTAACAAAACACTCTTCAAAATAAACTAATATTTCACATCTGTTCTAACTAATCTCATACATTTGGACATTACACCAGTTTCTTTTATTTAAACTTTGCCTTTAAATGCACTTTTTTCCATTTCCTTTATGTCCTGGTGAAATCGTTCACCCCGCTCCTCAATGACACACCTGAGATTTTTCTGTAAAAAAAGGCCAAATGAGAGTGCAGGAAATGTACTTTCATTTTTATATTGCAACTCAACTTTTGAAATTTCTCAGGCATTTCTTCTACAATATTTTTGCAATTTGGATATTCGTAATTTCCCAGAACGTTTTCGTTGATACTCTTAAAACCATTCCATACCTGTTTTAAGTATGTCACCGTTTCTTCAAATAAGGCATCAGAAATGAACTTCCTAATGTGGTCCATTTATTCCCTCTTTAACTTTAGCATAAGATATTTAAGGGAAATTATGTTATATTTATTTGTAGAAGTTGTCATTATTATTTAAAGCCTTAAGAAATTACCTCATTAATCCTAATTTTACGTGTAAAGGAGTTAAGAACATTTTTTTTTTTTTTTTTTTTTTTTTTTTTGGTTCACAAGACATTCATGAATAACACTTTTCATTCCTGGCAGGAGACTATCTCTCTGATTCTTCTCCGGTGTTCGGAGCGGACCCTATTATTCGCCTGACAAATACACACGACATTTTAGCATGGCAATAAGGCAATAACTTTTCAATCTCTACATACCTGCCAGATATGTTCTGCATATTTGACTTTTTATAGAATTAATTTTAGGTTATGACGTGCTTCATTGAGCTATATTGAATGCGCTACTGAAACTGATGTTCTATGTCTATTATACAACAGTACACCTTTCAGATTAATTTTAGAGGAATTCATATAAAGTCTCCATTCACCTGGGAGGTATTCAGCAGCTCCTAAGGCAAAAACTAAACCAGGAGCCTCGTGACAATATATAAGATTTCTTTCCTGAGAGAAATATAGAACACATTCCTCTCTATGGAGTCTGTACCAAGCAAATGACATTCTGGACAGAGAAGGTATTTTTCTTTTAGTGTGGAACCCAGAAACTCAGCAGAATCCTTAGGAAGATTTAAGTCTCTAACCAAATCATTAAGTACCTGACTGTGTGATATTTTGTGGTTAAGGTTGATGAAAATCCTGTTCCTGGACTATATCAAAATCACTGTTGTTGTCTTGAGAAGTTTCTTCAGAATGCTTCTAACGGAGAGGGCACAAAAAGACCAGGATATGGGCCTTTATGATGAAAATAAATTTGGATAAATGATTTCCTTTCATATTCTTTGTGTTGCAGCCTGTAACATCACATACACCAACATAGCAATCATCCATTGTTTCGAGGTTCATGCCAGGTCATAGCAAAGGACATACCAGCTTTTTTCTTTGACTCCATTTCCTTAGTTGCTCTATGCAAGTATGACGTACTTTTTTCAAGATCTCCAAGCTTCTTATGAATATAGGCATTGTTGGCCCTTTTTAAAAAATGTTTAATATTTTATCTTCTCTTTCGAAGAAAAAAATTTCCATATATTTTGCAAAATATGCCAGAGTTATTTGTCCACTTTCTAGAAGACATATTGCTTCAAATGACATACAACTGTCACTTACATAAATAGAACCTCACTATTTGAAAATAAATTACACACTGAACTAAATTTTATAAGATTGAACTTTAAAAAAGCTATATATTTTTGCCTCTTACATTAGCATCGTTCTTGTGAAGCATATTAATTTTAACAAGTCAGTTATTAGTATTTCTTAGTTCCATACACTACTTATTTGCAGAAACACTTGGAAACATTTTAGGTATAACTGCTAATTCTAAAAAAATATGCTACGTGATAGAAAAAACTGATTACAGTTTTGGAATCAGCTCATCAAATTAGTAAAGTAGACATATTTTGGGGGAAACTCTAGAAACATGCATATCAGTGCTATTTAAGGGTAATAGCTAGGGGAAGGCTGACGTGGCCATAGCAGATAATATATGATGTAACGACATGCATCTTCAATATATGTCGAGGGTTAATTCCTGAGGAGAACAGGAATCCTTTAAAGTAGAAAACTAGAGAAACCTAATTGTACATTTAGGTACCAGACATTTGACATTAATAATATTTGCGCTGACTGCAACATTATTGATTGCAAACTAACCAGTATTGTTTTAAAATAAGACCTGAAGCTTTCCTGGTGACGAATATGCTCAAGTTGTTCTCGGGAAGCAAGCCAGGTGAAAAGACGATGAGAAATCGACGTTTCGGGAGTGTGCATCTCTCCTATCATCAGGATATTTATTAAATGTTATGACCAGAAATGAATCACTGGATATAACACAAATATAAACAAAGACAAAAGACTATCAAAATTCGCATTACTGAACAAAAGACTGTTTTCAGTAAATTAAATGTCAGATCAGGAGATGGCGTGAGTATAGAAAATTAATTGGGTCAAAGAAACGTAACTACTTAACTTGATTATCAAGCTGTATTGATCTGTGCTTCTTAATTCGACGGATTTCCATTTTAAGGCCGGTTTCCAAGAGGAGCTGGACTGAAATCCAGCGTCAGGATAAAGCGTTCTCAGGAAATGGCCAAAGCCTCCTTAATTCTCCGCTCCCATTAACTGTTGCATTTTGCCAAGAGGGTCGTCTCCCGAAAGTTGGCTCTATGGCCGTTATCAAAACAATGTTCTTCTTTGATGATAGGACGATGGGAGAGATGCACACTCCCGAAACCTGGCTTGCTTCCCGAGAAGAACCTGAGTAGTATTGTTTTTATTAGGAAAATAATTTTAAAACGCCAGCATTCTTTTATAAAACTACTGCATTATTAAACAAGACAGTGTGGTGTTAACTGCAGGCAAAAAAGCAAATTGAAGATCTACGTATTCGCATTTCCATTATCAGCTATGGAAAGCATGTTTTCCACTAGCATACTGACACCTAACAGCCTTTAATACGGACGTTTAAAAATATAAGGGAATGCTTGATTCTTACAGCGCAAAAATGATTCTAATCGTTGTAAAACGTGATGCATTGTGTGTGTACACATTGCTTGTAACATAGAGACGGTATTGGTTCAACTGCCCTCTCATTTTGATCTACTGAGCATTTGTGTTACCCGACCCCCCCCCCCACGTCTTCAAATAGAAATCAAGTGAACTGAACACGGAACAATACCTGGTCCCATTTCTTAAGTGTAGGATCGAAACCGGGAACATTCTATAGCCTGGAACCAGAGCTGCCACGGCAGGGACCATGTAGAGTAATTAGAGAAAGTATTGTGCTCCACCAAAAAATCCGATGTCAAGGTTTCACCGGAAGGTATGTTTTGAAGTTCACACAACCCCTAAAAAGCATTTTATGAAATAGAAAGAGATTTCTGTGTGTGTGTCTATGTCGGTAGCACAAGTCTAAAACGAAATGTCGTATCAAACTTAATATATAAGTTCTCAATCTACCAAGTATGGGATATGGAAGTTCTGAAGAAAATTCCTCCTTGCCATACCACCATTCACAGAAGCAAGGTCCCCCTCCCCATTTATACCCCGCCTTTAACTCCGATGGTCATATCGGCGGCCGTTTTCACGTGGAACGTATCAAAGGTGTTAACTCGTATTCGTTGGGTTATAATAATTAGATCACGCACACATTCACACTCTCATTCATACTTCCAGACCCTGGGGAAGATGGGGAATCACCTTGGTTGGAGAAAAATCCCCATCCCCAGCCGGGAATCGAACCCGGGACCTCTAGCTCGGCAAGCGGGTGCTCTACCGACTGAGCTACTGGATCAGCCAGAAGCAATGTTGATGTTTTGATTTGTTTTGATGGCAAATAATTGTTGATATTTATTTACTTGTTTTGGAAAATATTTATTTCGTATATCTCAAATGCCTTGGAAATAGTCCCCGAAATCCTCTTCATTCTGAATGACTTTTACATAACTGGTAGGTCTTTATAATAAATCATAAATGTTTCTCAATAATGCATCCACACTTTTAAAATACATATATCAGCTTATCTTTGAGGATTGAAGAGCCGGGAGATTTTTTTTAAATTCCCTGTGGTATGGTCCCTGTGTTGCTTCCATGGCTGAGGCTTTATTTCTGAACGGTTTTTTCAGGCTTCAGATTAACATCTTATATTCCTCTAGGGTATGCAGGAATTTTGGGAGGAATGAAGTCAATTACATCTCTCTTGTTATTAGTATCGTTATTATTTTCTCGTCTTTAAAAGCGGCATTATCTCTCTGTCCTCTCCAATGATCCAAAAGGAGCAGTGCTGTATTCCAATACTGGAATAAGCGTAAGCTCCAAATCAGAATAAATCGTGACAGGTCAAGAAACTTGCGGAATCGCTTATACCAGAGGAAGACAGGTAGTGGCGGTGTGACGTCAGCTCCGTCAGCTCTAACCGCCAAATGTGCCCCCGAACGAAAGGCTGATTAGAGTGTGACGTCACCACACTGATTTCTGCTGCACAAGTTAGTCTGATGTGTTGGGTTTCCGACAGCGTAGGAAAGACAGGAAACATATCGGGTAATGTACAACTTACATCTTGGGTGTTGTAATATTAATGCTGACTGCTTTAATTACACAATTGATCACAGTTTATAAACAATTATATTTTAGCTCTGTGCTATTAGAAAATACATAAAACTTCAACTCGTAGTTTATCTGAAAGTCAGGTATGTTATAAAGTAAATAAAATAAAACATGAAGTAATTTTCTCTGCAAATTAAAGGAGACCCATTGAGAACAAAAGTACGTGGACATTTTCCGTCACTTTATGTTCCGTTTTTCTTTAACTAAGTTATCAGTGTCGGAATATAATATCTGGGAAATTTGTAATTGAAGGCTGTATGTCAGATTGTGATCCGACAAGGTACTTCGGGGTTTGGACTTAGCTAATTTCATAACACATAAAAAAATTCGCATACATATGTCGAGCCAAACATACACAATGTCCGTGCGGCAAGTTAATACAACCTCGGAAATTGGTTTGGGAGACATTCTTGTAAACATCAGCCAAGTCTTTCTTGTATATTTATTTGTCCTTCAATAAATCGTCACATTGTAAATTTTACAGTTCCATTTGGTGCGTGGCAGCTACATTGCTGCAAGTGCGCTACACGTGACTGCACCCTCAGCGCCATTAATGTAGGCAACTTGGTACTATACGGTTATTACCTGACGTCACACGCACTGCAGGCCTCGCTGCCGGATGATATACGTCACAAGTCTTGAAGCTGTCTTCCTTTTACTTATACCATATTCTTATTGGTCAGAAATCTGTACCTATACCGATTTAGAAAGAAATATGGTAGTCCAGCTGGGTTCCCGTCTATTAAGTTAATCTTTCTTGTGCTTCTGTATCTCCAAGAATTGTATTTCACTCACAACTTTTAAAAATTTCACCCTTTTCCCTGCTATACTTTGCGCTATTAAGACAACTGCAATGTACATGATTACCAGAGAACTTGTACACGCCTCAAATGTTCGAAACCGAGAAAATGAAAACCTCCACTAAAGTACGACCCCTAATTACACCTTGAATTGTCATACCACATGTGGTTTCACATTTCCAACACACTTTCAAAACTCGGTCCGCTACTTCATAGACACTCCCCTTGGGATTGAATGCTCTCTGCTTCTCTACAAATCTCTTGACCGGCCACTTATCACATAATATTCCCAGGTATGGGGTA
>CM060948.1:212481487-212553987 GCA_030765055.1 Mantis religiosa
CAGCAACCACTGCTTTGTCGTGATTCGTGGAATTTAGACGCTCATAACCCCCACTCCGTTGTGTGTTGATTGAAAGTTGTCAGTGGCGATAGAACTGTGAATTTATTGTTTTGTGGATTTACACGATACACAAAATGTTTTCAGTATTGCAACATATGGATATAATGTTGAACTATTTTCTTTTAGGTTTGGTTGTGTTTGTGTAGTTTCAAGTTGGATCCCGAGGTAAAGTTCTGAAATCAGATTCTAGGAGATTGTAGTCAAAGTTCACAGTTTCCTCAGTGATGAATGTGAAGCTTTGAAATGTGGAAAGCCGAATGTTTCAGTGACGAGTAACGTTGAGAGAACTGCTGCTTATACAGGTATTTCTTCTCATTCTGTCCAACGAATTTTAAAAGAACACAAAAAATGCAGAAGCTATTGGCGGTAGACTGCAAACACCAGGCAAGAAGCGCCCTAATGGAAGACCGCGAAAAACAGAAATTGTTTCATTCACAGCTGCTGCTATTAAGCAAACAATCTATTCGCTGTATTATACGGACTTTCTGCCTAGTTTGCCGGACATATATGGGGCTTTAAGAGCTAAAGACTTAATTAAAGAAAGCGTGTGGTTCTTAAGAGAAATTCTTAAAAAGCTTAATTTCAGTTACAGTAAAAATTCGCAAGGAAGACGCATTTTAATGGAACGAATGGATATTGTGTCTAAAAGATTTAAATTTTTAAGACGAATGAAAGAACTGAGATCTACAGGTAGGCCTATAGTGTACCTTGACGAAACGTGGGTAAATATAAACCATACGAGAAATAAGGTTTGGAAGTGCTTCGCTGATGGAA
The DNA here is from genome assembly GCA_030765055.1 of Mantis religiosa. Classification (NCBI taxonomy): domain Eukaryota; kingdom Metazoa; phylum Arthropoda; class Insecta; order Mantodea; family Mantidae; genus Mantis; species Mantis religiosa. The sequence goes on from CM060948.1 coordinate 212,482,322, forward strand.
ATGAAAGTGATTTCCCTCTTAAAACACCAATGGGCAAAGGAGAGCGGTTTATAGTTGTACATGCGGGAAGTTCAACAGGATTTATTCCTAATGCCTTGCTAACTTTTAAGTCAAATTCGACCAAAGACTACCATGAAGAAATGGATAGTAACATTTTCAAGCATTGGTTTGTTGATAAATTACTACCTAACATCCCGTCTAATAGTGTCATCATTATGGACAATACCCCTTATCATTCCATAGAAATTAATAAAGCACCCACTTCATCTTCACTCAAACCCATATGCAGGAAAGGCTTCGTTATAGGAATATTGAGTTTGATCCACGAGCAACAAAACCAGTGCTATACGAATTAATTAAACTGAAAAAAGATAATTTGAAAGTGTATGAAATAGTCTCGCAGAGGTCATACCGTAGTACGATTGCCACCTTATCATTGCGATTTTAATGCTATAGAACTTATATGGGCGCAAGTGAAGAATTATGTTTGAAAATCATAATATTTCATTTAAAGTGTCGATGTAAGAGCCTTGTTTCATAGTGTGATTACAAAAGTGACCACAGAAAGCTGGAAAAGGGCGTGTGAGCATGTAAAAAACATTTAGCAGCTTTACTGGGAGAAAGACGGTCTGATAGATGAAATTACAGGCATATTAGTTATAAATTTAGATGACTCGGACTCGGAAGAGGAAAACGAAGATTCGTTTGAAGTTTCTGACTGTGAATTGGGGGATGAGCAACAATCGGACGGAGAGGAGAAGGGTCGCTCTGCCACTGATGCATGCTGGGTTGGGGTGTCTGCTTTGCCTGCTACGTCATGGAGTGGGACGGTGAGTATTTCTTTCCCTTTCTAAAAGACACACGACTAGTTAAACCTAACAGACTGTAGGTCTTCGCCGGCGTCCCTGGGCTGGTCTTCGGTCTCCGGTGTAGCGGATACTCCTCGTTCTTGACGTCGGGATAGCTGTCACCTTGGCCACCTCCAACCCCAGTGCTGCTGTTAGCGGCTCGTGGACAGTTTTGTAACCGCCGAGCATTAGGCGCTGACGAATCTCCGTGTCTCGTACCCCGTCAACGAATATGTAGGCAGCTTCCCGGGATACGAACTCTGGTGGGAGATCGACTAGGGCTTTGCTGCCAGCTGCTCAACTGCCAGGGCAAACTCCTGCAGCGTCTCCCCTGGCTGCTGTGACCTTGCCTTTAGCTGGCTGTGGTACGCTGCGGCTAAGCGGTGGTTTCCAAAATGATTCTCCAGGGCCTCAGATGTCTTTGGGCGCCGTCGTTGTCTGTACCCCGTTCAGGACTTCCGCGGCCCGTCCCTGGAGGCTGGCTATTAACTGTGTGGCCTCTTCCTCTGGTGACCATTTGTTGTGCTTGGCCACTGCGTCGAACTGGCGACGGAAGACTTCGAAAGTTGTCGCGCCGTCGTATTTAGGTTTGACTCGTGCAGATGTTGTGTCGCGTCCCGGCGCGTCGGCCTTCAAGTCCTTCAATTTCCTGCGGACGGTGTCCTCTACCATGGCGTTCAGGGACTTGGTGTTACTGTCTGCTTTTCCCTCCAGGTCGTTAACGCGGCTCGCCAGACCTTCGACACGCTCGTCCACTTGACCCATCCGCTTGCCCAGCTCCGTGACGTCCTCCTTCACGCCGGCCAGCTGTTCCTCAAATTTAGCGGCGAGGGCCTCGTTCGCAGCCTTCATTTCTGTGGCCAGGCTGTCGTTTGCCGCTTTCATTTCTATGGTTAATTCGACCTTCATTGTAGCCACGTCGCGGCCAGGTTGTTGTTTGCCGTTTCCGTCTTCGCGGCGAGGGTGTCATTCGCCGTCTTCATTTTTTCCATTTTCTCACTGATGACTTTAGAGGTCTTCATTTGTTTCAGCTCTGCGGCCAGGTTGTTATTTGCCGCTTCTGTTTTCGCAGCGAGGTTGTCATTCGCCGTCTTCATTTCTGAGGTGAGTTCGGCCTTCATTTCCATCATCTTCTCCAGAATCTTTTCCAATGCAACGTCCATGTCGTCGCACTTCTGACACCAGTTGTGACTTTGTGGGTTCGTAGAATTAAAAGGCCGAGTTGCAGAAGTTAAAATTCTCCTTTATTTCCGTAGAGATACACTGTTCAATTCTCACGTAACATTACATCACATAATAACACGATCTTCCAAGGTCGATGATAATAACAAACCATGACAGCTGATTACATTAGCTCTCGTTACACAACTGACTCATCACTAGCCATGGATTCTTTTTATACACCTATTCATGAATTCCAGACTGTTCTGTACAATCACTCACTAGATTTTTCTGGAATCAGCAAGGTATCTAATGACGTAATCCGAATATTCTAACACCTTCCGGAAACTTCTGGGCCGGCAAGTCTTTTATCTCACCTATCTGTTTACACTAAACGCGCTATCGTTAACTGCTTAGCAAGGCTCATTACCATGAAACTTTATCCGCTGACTGTTTTCTTATTTGTGCCGAAACTTTTATGCCTGTTGCCGTGACAATATTGAGCTATTGAATAATTTAATTGTGAAGGTTCTTGTGCTTAATTTCGCAACTATTCAATTCAATGACTTGAATCAACTAAAGTATAGTAATAAGAACACAAATGTGCATATAGGAGATGAATGATCCTTCACACAGCTGGTTTCGTAGCATGTCTCCCGTAGGCGAAGCTGGCTGTTCCGTCGGCATTGCGGGTGACAGTCCGCAGTAAGTACAGCATTGATGATCGCGTAATGTATTTTTCACACGCAAATGCTTAAAAAAGAAAAGTAAATTACTCATGTATATTAAGCACGTGTGCAATTGTGATACCAAATTTTAATGACGGAAGTCCCAGAACATCCTTAACATCGTAACAGATGACGAATGCTTTATATACCAATATTATCCATTCTACAAAATAAAATAATAAATTCGAGGTCAGAGGTATGAATCACCTTAAGACGAATAAGGTTGTGCTATTTCCAAAGAAAAAATGGCTTTCAGCACAGGAAAAGTGGTTTGAAAGAATTAGTCGTGTAGAATACAGTTAAGAATACTTTGAACATATGCATTGATGAAATCTAAATTTTTAAAATTGTATTGACTTGACTAAGATCAACCTAAAATGTCAATGATAGGGTGCAGCTTATCGTCCATCACCTTTCTCTTAAACGACGCGACTTTGAGCTCGCCGCTTCCACATCATCGGCTTACAGATCCGATCGTGAAGTAGCGGTGGACCGACCTTCTTTTTCTCCCCTAGATGATGTTAAAGCTGCCAGAGAACCCCCCCCCCCCTTTCCTAATAAAAGAAGTTCGGTATGATGCTCTGCAGAATATCTTATTGAACATTCGGTAAATTTATGAAACTAAAAGTCCAGTGTCGGAATTTTACTACAAGAACACATACCTACTCGTGTTTTCTGAGACCTCCAAGGAAAAAGAACAAATTTTTAAAGAAAAAAAAAAACAAAAGAAAAATTAGCTTAAATACCAAAATTGGTACGTAAGTTCAGAATTTTCAAAACACAAAGATTTTCACGAAAATTTCGTCACCTCGAACTACCTTCAAAAATCTTCCGAAATTATCGATTTTCTCAAAAAATGGCTATGACAATTTTGTTTAAACTGTTATATGTTTAAGAAATTTATATCACAAAAAATGTACATATAGAATGTTCTGCAAATGGCCCTTTCTAATTTGGAATTTTGTTTGTGTGTTCTGTAATTTACGTCCTCCAACTTTATGTCATATCGGACGATGAATGAAATGGGTGAAATGATGCTCAAATGAGCCCGGGACACATGGAGCTTAGAGTTACCTGACATTCGTCCTTCAAGATAAGGGAAACCCCCTGAAGAATCCTTATCCAGGTAACTCACCCTGACCGAGGTTCGAACTCGGGACCTCGTGAACGTGAGACAGACACGCTACCGTCTACTCTACCGAGGCGGGCGTCCTAATTTGGAAGGAATGTTGCTTATTTATAATTGATAAATCATAAGAGATACACATAGAGATATCTTTTGTTACTGGTTTGAACTCGAAAGTGTGAAAGTTCAAGTAGCTTTAACTTTGAGGTGGCGTGGCTTTTTGGTTGCTTCTAGTGATATTATGAAAAGAGTACCGAATTTTAAACCCACTAACGGCCTGGTTTTCAGACAGCTGACTAGCTAACATGTGGTTTCTTCTATCTGCCTTACATCTTCAACGAAAGGTGTAACTAGTCTATTTCTGCAGAAGTGTACCTTTGATTAACAATAAGTAGAAATTATAATAAGCTTTTGTAAAAATTCTTTGTAGAAGTAGTGTGAATATAGATGAGAGGGGTTGGAGAAAATGTGACTAAACACATTGCACTAGAAATCAAAACATTCGATTTTCAAACCAATGGGAATAATATAATGGTTCGGTCCTCACTTACATTTTCACTACCAAATCCAACTTTGTCTGCCAGAACTATATATCTACTTTCTTAGGTTTGGCAGTATTTGGCCCATCATACTCAGAAAGCACTAATTACGTTAATAACGTCGATGTCTAATCCTCTTTTCACCTGGCCTGTTTTCCGAGAAGATCTTGAACACTAATAACGTGTTACATTCACCTGACTTTCGCAACCCATTCTTCAGTAAACGTTTCTTTCAAAATATTATTCTTCTGTTTTGCGTTAATTGAGATAAACCGAGTGCGATGGCTCAGGCGCTTTCGTCTGTGGCCCGTATTTTGGGATGTCCGGGTTGGATTCCATGGCTGACCTACCTGAACCATGGGCTTTATCGGGGTTTTCCCCGGTATTCAGGTGAATGCTAGGTAAGTTAATTATATCCCCGGAATTCCTGTCCCCCCATTTCATCTCCATTATCATTTCACACCATCTCCCATCTGGTGATCTCTGTCAATGTCGGCGGGTTCTCGGCGCTGTAGTGACTCCTTGGGTTGGCCGCCCTTTGTCTTCTCTCGTCTCATACTTCCTCCCGAAGATGCCATACTTGTGATTTAGGTACAGAAAGCTACAGGTCCAATACTCTCCGTAGTAATTCTACTTCTAATCGAGATAAAGTTGTTCTTGTAGAAACTATCGCGTTAATATTCTTTTATATACAGGTACATTGGGAATAGTAGAAGATAGTAGACTTTAGCTAATAGTCAAATCTTTCAAGATCTGGTCCAACGTTCTCCTTGCATGATCAGGAGATGATAATGGTTATCGTCACAAAAATGTATTGTGGTTATATGGTCTAATAAGAAGTGCTAGTGTGTAGTAATATGTTGTCTAACTCTTACGTTTTACTAGCTATGCAAATATTACTCAGGAGGACGACTGCAAAGGCTACTCCTATAAAATCACACTACATACCCCATGTGTCATAAAAATATATTAACCCTGTGGTGCTTTAATCAAAAAAATTGTAGGTACTTTGAGAAAAAAAATCAAATAATATTTGGGTGGAGGCTTTATTTTAAAAAAAATATCTTTGTGTCATATTCCTAGAAGGCGCAGAACTTAAAATACCAGGTTTAGTCCTTAGCCAAGTTCTCGTTTTTAGTTATTTTGTTCATAGACAGACAGATACGAGCACACACACATGCCTTTTTCTAAAAGTGCTGTTTTTTATTTCAGAAAACCTTAAAACTTGCATTTTCTGTGAAGTCTTGGTATAAAATTTGCGAGTGATAGAATATATACAATATCCCTAGCACACGTGTAAGCCTAGCACAGATAAATTCCCGTAAAAGGGTCATAATAAATATAAAGGGTTTATAATTAAAATTTAATTATTGAATCCTCTCCATGTATTAGGCCCAGGAGTTGATCAAATTGAGAGGGTTGTAGGGTACTAGGAAGGTCAAAAGATATCAGCCCGAAGCCCACAAAAAATAGCTAGCACGTCTAGTTTATAATTGGTCTCCTCATTCCCCACAGAATATCGTGATGAATCTATTCATTTGCCTGTGAAGAGCTGTCAAGATTAATTTCCGGATGTAAGGGGCAATCGGATGTATTTGTGCCCTCCAGGTATCTTGTTAACGGTCAAGGACTACGCTCCATCAGAGAGAATTGAGTTCTCTTTAATCCAGTATGGCTATGCTGAGTGCAATTAAAACACGTTTTCACACAAATCGACTAGAGATAAAAGGATTTTCGAAAATGATTGTCATATAAATCCAATTTAATTGAACTGATATCCTATTCGCATTCCTACAACGTGCCACAGAATGTAAATTAAAAAGTAAAAGCGAAACTAATGAGGAAGGTTGAAATTTGCACGCAATTCCATTTGCTTCTTTCGGGATTTTATTCGTTTATTAGCTTAATGTGGAGCACATTTTGCCAGTGTTATCAAATAACCAGTAGGTAATTTTCTCTCTCATTTCCAGTAATTATTTTCGTATGATGAATCATGCATGGTGGGGGACTCAACTGTCACGAAGGACATATTAAAGGAAAATGTTAAAATATTCAAACATTGCTGAAAACGCAATGTTAATAGAAATGCTGCCAAAATGGGTATCTGAGATGTTAAACACGTTCGGCTGTTTACTTATATATGGGTAATTTTGCAGCCCCGCATGTTTAATACTAAAATTTAATAAATGTCTGGAATATTTTTATGGACCGATTCATTGAATTAATACCTCATGTTACAGTAAAACCTGCATAAAACGGATCCCTCATATGCCGGAAACCTGGAAAGACGGAAAATAAGTTTCGGAACGACTCTATCCCCATTTAAAATTATACTCTAACTATAACTAATGTGGAAACGGAAATATATTTTGGCAACCGTTTGCGTAAATAACCTTACTAAAACGGATTACATAATGTGTAATAAGTTACAGCGTAGTTATTTTGAAAAGTGCAATAAGTTTCAGTGCAACTGCAGTTAGCAATGGGTAATCTTCTTTCACCTATTTTTGCTGATCTTTTTTGAGTTTTTTTTTTTGAAATAAAGTCACTAAAGCATTCCCTTTGATTTTTAAAACCTGGTTTAGATATGTTCATGATATTTTTGCTATTTTTCTTGATAAACAAATAAATGATGCTTTAAAATTATAAATTTACAATATACAGCTATAAATGTCACATTATAAACCGAAAGTGATGGTTTTCTTCCTTTTTTGGATTTTAAGATGATAAGAAATAATAATAAATTGAATTTTGTTATTTATAGGAAATCTACTCATAACGATAATTACATAAAAAATAACAGGTTTATTCCTTTTCCACATAAATTTGTTATTTTATTAGTTTGATTTATAGATTAATGAATATACTCATGAATAAAGAGGAATTTGTTAAAGAATATAAATATATTGTCAATACTGCTTTAATTAATGATTTTAATAAAGACTTTATACAAAAGAAGATTGAAAAATTTAAATATCAAAAAACTGTTGATGATATTTCTACCCTTACAAAAATAAAATAACATTATAATTTTAAAACATTTACTTACCATCCTTGGTTTAATAAACAGTTTCAAAAAGTTTTTAAAGAGTTTGGTATAACTTTGGTTCCTCAAAACAAATATTGTATTAAAAATTTACTACATTTCTCTAAAAAAAGATGAAATTCCTAATAATAAAATATCTGGTATAATTTTATTGTTTAGATTGTGATCGGGTTTGCATTGGTAGGACGAAACCTAATTTAGAAACTATAGCGAAATAACCTTTTCGTAACATTAAGTATAAACAAACTGATAAATCGGCCGTAGTAGATCATTTTTGGTCATTTAACCATAATATAAATCCTGAAGTTAAATTATTAAAACAATTAAATGTCCCAATAGATTTAATGGTTTGGGAAAATATATTTATTTTAAAAAGTAAACATCGCGTCATGAATTTTGAAATACCAGCAGTTGATTCTATTCTTAAGTTTGTTTCGTTTTCAGGTTTTGGTAATACTGAAAAAACATAATAACATGTAACTTCCTTAACGACGAATTTGTTTTCTCCTGTGTGTTTTTCTTTGACTGACGACGCGAACAAGGATTCCTGAAATCGATTTCAACTTCAACTAATTCAACTAATAAGAAAAATCGTCATCATTTTTCTTAACATAAGTGAAGTTTTTTGTTTCAAATAGTTATATTTGTATAAAACCCTTAGCTCTGAACACTCTTCCAAAACACATGGCAGGGTTACATTGTGCTCATTTTCAGTGTCGTTCTTACAAGTGATCAAGTACCAGCGGAAGAAAACTGTAACGTCAATGATTTTTAGAGCAGAATTTGTATGCACGCAAACTCTGTAAAACTACTTCAAAACGTAACACTTTATAACTGGATGAAAAAGTGTGAGGTTTTCAAGAAACTGAAAAGAACAAGGCCCAGCTAAAGAATTAACTGTTTTCTCAAAGTGTGAAAAACTTAGATTAATGAGATTTTGAAAAACAAAATAACAATTAAAGACAAGTGGCTAAGAAGCTGCTAAGACCAGCAGGGCATGTGAAACGCATTACAAAGTCTACAGAGTATGACGAGCTAAAACGTACTGTGTTCCAGTGGCTTGTTAGTGCGGGCGCTAAAGGAATTACCATTTCTGGACCATTGCTTCAGACTCAACCCTTAGAGACAGCAGGAAAATTAGGCAAAGACCATTTCAGAGCTTCCAATCAATGGGTGATAGTTTCAAACATCGCCATAACATTGTTTTGAATGCTGTGTGTGGTGAAGCAAATGATGTTGATATGGAGACAGTTACAGATTGGAAAGGGAAAATTGAAAATAGAGAAACTAGGCGATAAACTACAATTGTACGTAAGTTGACAATATAGTACGTAATACATATCAGCCTATTATTATTAAACGAGAAACAGTAAACTATAGAGCTATTAGTGTTATGGCAGCAATAAGCAGAATTTTAAGTACTATTATTAAAATTAGATTGGAGAGTTAATACAAAGTAAGATATCGGAAGAACAAGCAGGCCTTACAGCAAGCAAATCATGCTGTAATAATATATTTGTGATAAGACAAATCTGCGAAAAAGTGTTGGCTAGAGGGAGAGAAGTGCATATGGTATTCATTGATCTTGAAAAATCATATGACTTTGTACCTATGGAAAACTTTGAAATACCTAAGTCCCTTATATACTTTATTAAAATAATATATGAATGTAAGGCAAGTGTTAAAACGGGAAACCGAGGTTTTTTTTTGTAATTTACGTCCTCCAACATTTAGCCAAATCGGACGATGAATGGAATGGGTGAAATGATGCTCAAATGAGCCCAGGGTCCATAGAGCTTAGAGTTACCCGACATTTGTCAGAGAAACCGAGTATCTGCAAAATTCCCCATAACAAAAGAAGTGAGACAAGGTTGTGGCATGTCACCTACACTGTTTAAAATATTTATAGAAGAGATGTTGATAAAGTGGAATAAGTCATGTAGGGGAATGACATTAAACATCAATGGCCGCTTATTTCCAGATGACCATATTATTATGGGACAGGATAAAGATGATAGAGAATACATGACTAGAAAATTAATAAATGCATTTCCAGTAGGCGGATTAAAAATAAATGCCATTAAAACAGAATATATGGTAATAAGAGGAAATGCGGAAGATCTGCAAGTAAATGATGTGGTAATTATATATATATATATCGAATACCTAGGATCTATAATAGATAAGACTGGCACTTGTGAAAAAGATAGTATCAATGGGGTTAATTATGCAAGGAGGGCGATTAGAAGTTTGAACAGTCTTCTTTTGGGATAGAAATTTGACTAGAAAGACAAACAACAAATTCTAAAAACAATAATAGAAAGTATACTTACATGTGGTTAAGAAAATTGGACAATAAATGGAAGAATGCATAACAGAATATTAGCGACAGAAATGGATGGACTCCGAAGAAGTATGAGAATATCAAGGTTACAACATGTCAGAAACACCTATATTAGACATGAAATGGACGCAATAGAAACTGTTATAGACTGAATGTCTATTATCCGTTTCAAATGGGAAGATGTTTGTCCTTGAGCGCTATTAGGTGAGCAACCAATCGGAGTCCTGCAGTGTTGTTGTATTGCATTCCCGCTAAGTGGTGTGTGACGAGCGCCAACCTAATCGATCAGTATGAAATACTATTCGCGCCAAGACAAAAATTCAGAATTTGCAAAAACTGATCCATGTGGAAGGTAGAGAGTAATGTATCTAACATAACCATGAAAACCCCGTATTTTTAGGTCAAATAGTTTTTCTAATACAAATAAATAAAGCACTATTATCTGTGTTGTAACAATACATAGCGACGTACAACACTGTAATGAATAGCATTATTGGTTGGCATGTATGCGTGTACGTATATTTGTAATTACTCACAACTGAAACGTATATGTTTGACATGAGGTGACAAAACATTACTTTGAATAATCCAATTCGAGGGAGAGGAAACAATAAATTTCCTGCTGCCCTGGCAGGACGTGTCTGGTCACATTATATCTTTGTTTATGAATGGTTCGTAATCTCTATTTACTCTAGAGAGTTCAAAGTGGTTGGTGTGTATGCACATATAGTTTTAATTACTCAGAACTGAAATGTAAACTACTGACATGCCGGATAAAAGAATTACTGTGAATAAGTCAAGGTGTTAAATTCGAGAAAGAGCAAACACTTCATTTCCTGTTAGCTTGTGGAAATGATGTATGTTTATGTTTATGAATGATTGCTTTATTTACTCTGGAGAGTTCAGATCAATATCATTTGTTGTTCTTTACACAACAGTAGAGTAAGACTTAAATAGTACAATGGCTTCTTGCGGTGAATTTAGTGGCGAGTCAAAAAGGCAGGTATTGCGAAGTCACGTTGTTCAAAGTTTTTTTTCGGAAACAGGAACTAAAAATGACTTATTGCAAGGAGTACTTCCGTTTAATAACACGGAAAAAGTGTATCAGCTGGATCAACTTGCAGTTGAAACGGGACACGGGGTAATACGCCTCCCACCTTGCAACTGCCAATATAATACAATTGAGTTTGAGTTGGTGTGTGCTCAAATAAAAAGAGGGATTGCAAACAGAAATCATACTTTTAAACTGACGGACGTTAAATGACTTTATCACGAAGAAATTGACAAGGTAACACAACAGGACTGGGAAAACTGCGTGAGGCATGCAGATATTAAAAAGGAACTAGTACGTGACGAGATTTTGGAACCTATAATCATAAATTTGCAAGACTCAGACGATGAAGACAGTGACAATGACGAATTGTCTCTTAAGGGAAGTGACATTGACAGCGATATGGATGAGCCACTGGCAGTTCCATTGGATTGGCAGAACAGGTAATTCATAAACTATAATTCTAGTTGTAGTATTTTAAAATATACATAATTTGCGAAAATGTTTTTTCAATTTTGACTTTGGCAACTGCATCATTGTAAAAGTTTGCAAAATATAATTTCTGCGCCAAACAGACCGGCACGTTGTATGAGTGTGCGACAGAGAGGGAAATATAAATGGAGTGGGGTAACAAACTGGCAACGCTGTTTGTGATACGGCATCTGATTAGCTGGACTCCAGAACTCTTCCCATTTGAAACACATAATAGAGCTCTACAGCGGTATGGGCATATACAATGGATGCCGGAAGAACGGTGTCCCAAACAAGTCTTAAAGTGGGAAGTACCAGGAAGAAGAAAGCGGGGAAGGGCCAGAAGAACTTGGCACGAGGAAATATATGGTCATATGAAGAAAAGGGACTGGAAGAAGAAAAATGGAACGACAGGAATCTCTGGAAAGCAGGAACAAGGGGTGAACTGCTGTAAAGTGGAAAACATATAAAATAATAATAATAATAATAATAATAATAATAATAATAATAATAATAATAATAATAATAATAATAATAATAATAATAATAATAATAATAATAATAATAATAATAATAATAATAATAATAATAATAATAATAATAATAATAATAATAATAATAATAATAATAATAATAATAATAATAATAATAATAATAATAATAATAATAATAATAATAATAATAATAATAATAATAATAATAATAATAATAATAATAATAATAATAATAATAATAATAATAATAATAATAATAATAATAATAATAATAATAATAATAATAATAATAATAATAATAATAATAATAATAATAATAATAATAATAATAATAATAATAATAATAATAATAATAATAATAATAATAATAATAATAATAATAATAATAATAATAATAATAATAATAATAATAATAATAATAATAATAATAATAATAATAATAATAATAATAATAATAATAATAATAATAATAATAATAATAATAATAATAATAATAATAATAATAATAATAATAATAATAATAATAATAATAATAATAATAATAATAATAATAATAATAATAATAATAATAATAATAATAATAATAATAATAATAATAATAATAATAATAATAATAATAATAATAATAATAATAATAATAATAATAATAATAATAATAATAATAATAATAATAATAATAATAATAATAATAATAATAATAATAATAATAATAATAATAATAATAATAATAATAATAATAATAATAATAATAATAATAATAATAATAATAATAATAATAATAATAATAAATAATAATAAATAATAATAATAATAATAATAATAATAATAATAATAATAATAATCGCTATGAAAAGTATCTGAAGTGTTTCACTTTTTCTCTGCTCATATCTTGTACAAACTATTTTTATAAACCAGTATTCTTCAATGTAGTTCATGTAAATCGAGACTAATATTTCTCGAAACGATTTTATTACATAATTCCTTGAGTTGTAATTGAAATAGAAGAATACAATACGCTTGAACAATAGTTAAATCTTAGATCTAGTCTTTATGTGATGGCTTTGAAATTTAAGTCTTCTTTGCATCACCAAGAGGAAAATAATGAATAACAACTTCCCAAGTGAAACAACTATAAGTATCGAGAAATATAAATCATTAATAAGCGATAAGTCGGAAAAAACTGTCTATAAAAGTATTGGGTAAATTGTATTGTTTATTATCCATACTTTTGTATAGTGTACTTTGCCTATCTCTTTTATGCAAAATTCATTGAGAATAAAACTGTGTTGTGAAAATTTGGTACATACAATTTATTTTTCACAAAACTATGTTAAACAAACGACTTCCAAAAATTTCCAAAAGGTGCTGGAAATTTAACAGGTCTCGTTGAACTCATATCTTGTACAGGCTTTGTTAAAATTTGGATTCATTGTTAGTACTTTAATGATTAAAATGATCACGCACAGAACAAATTGTTGAATAATCGGCAAACAACACATTGACCATCAATATTCAATGGTAGAACATTAATCGTTATTAGGAGAATACAAGGGCCTTATAACAGATCCCTGTGGGGCTCTCAATGAGCATTTAGTTAAATACATGAACCTTACTTCCCACTCTTTATGAAACTATTACATTATAAGCTAATGTACCTTATACGCTGAATTCATTCACGTAAATAGAAGTAAAGTGCTGCCGCATGTTTGTTTTAACTTCCTTCCTTAATCTCCCCCAATAAAAAAAAAATCCGGAAATAGTGATTGACATGCAGCAACGACATAGAAATTTTAGAATATTCTAAGTAGATTTAATTTTAAAGATTGCCAACTTCTGTTTCGTCCACTTAAATAACACAATTTTCACGTTAGCTACAACATTAAATAATTCCCTTATTCAGGAAAATAGAGGTGAAATTGGTGGAAATGTAGCATTAATTCTGAAGACCTTTATACTGCTTGCAGAGGCAGAATTTAGTCAATGTAAACAAAACCACGTGACCGTTGACCGTAGCGCGCCTTCTTCACAATTTCCATGATGCTTCCGCCGTGTAAGTAGTCCATTGAAAATGTACTGCTACTGAGGTGTGGAGTCTTGAGTTCGTTTTGCTAAAGCGCACAAGTGCGTACTAAGCATATTTCAACTATAAAACACATATACTAATAGATAGTTAAGTTAGTTTGTAACTAAAGTAATTCTGGCTGCGCGCGCATATTGAAGCTGCGAGGCGTATCCATTTGTGAATCATAGCGGAACTGGCGAGTACTGTTAAATATGCGCGCGGAAACCGCATGAATGTATGTGTATTTATTAATTTCAGAGAAAAATTTCCAGAACTTGCTATCGATGAAGTGGTGAAGTTAACATTTGAGTTTATTGGTGTGTCGGTTTCCGGCATTTATTGTGCACGCAAGCAAAAAGCCACAGTCGGTGATGTTTTTACTCCCGGCAAGAAGAGACCACGTGCCAAATCAGTTTTGGATGTTGTCTGTGATGGGTTTGTGAGGCCAGCAATCCGCGGAAAAGTTCATCAGTTCCCCAAATTACAACCGAATAGCGTTATTATGATGGACACTGCCCCCTACCACAGTGTGAGGTTAGAACGCATACCAAACAAGTGACATCCTAACATGGCTGCAGAGTAAAAATATAATTTTCCCCGTGGGTCATGTTAAGACAAAGTTTCTGGCAATGGTCAAGTCTCGTGATAAAGAGTACGAAAAGTACGTAAGTAGCAGTTAATTTACATGGATATTAATAGCGTGCTGCGAGATACTTAGCTTGAAAAATGTGCCTTTAGTGCCGAAAATTTATATTAATATTATAATTAACGAAGCGATTAAACGTTTGCCTTGAATAAATACATGTTTTGTGTGTTGATATATTAATATTATACTTAACGAAGCGGTAGCAGTACGTTCATTCCGAACGCATGTGGACACGGAGTGACACAAACCGGTGTTTTGTTTACGGTATTTTATTCTCTCGTTGGATATAGTATAGTGACATTTTAAACCATATAAGACAATGAGGACTGTGGGTTGCTAAATCAACAGATTACGCTTTTATTTTGATTATTGGGTTCATATATCATATTTGTTGTCTTTAAGTTGGAAGCTGCTGTATTCTTTGTAGATATTAGAAACAAGGTGAAGTACCATAATCCAAGAACTTCAGCAATGCCCGCCTCGCTAGTGTAGACGGTAGCTTGTCTGCCTCACGTTCAAAAGGTCCCGAGTTCGAATCTCGGTCAGGGTGAGTTACCTGAATAAGACTTTTCCCTTGTCCAATATCGGGTAACCCTAAGCCTTATGGATCCTGGGCTCATTTAAGCATCATTCATTCTCAATATATATTATAAACGACGTAGAAGAATAAATGTGGTGACTGTAAACTCAGATATCCAGAGATTGTATAAGTTATTCCGTAATGCATTTGGAATCCTGCCTACAGCATAAAGACTGAACAATATTCAATAACTTTAATGTAAATTGTAATACAAAATGTTGTGACATGTTCGTATTATTCTGGTTCCTTTATATATTCTGGTTCATATTTTTCATCAAAATTGCTGCTTTTTCTGTATTGTTTTAATCTACATTATAAGTTTAGTTGCCACAGTTATTTTTATTTCACTATTAATTCTCTACAAATGTGATTTTAACTTTTCGTTAACGTTATGTCTGAAAGCATTACCGTTTTAACAATTGTATGTTTTCTTCAGAGAGCTACAAAGTTGCAAATTACAAATTCATAAACTCCACATAATACTAAATGTATAAATCAAAGTGTTAAACTTCTGATTTCAAAATGCTATAAATCCTCACTTGTACCAGTCACGGTAAAGCGGGCGCGGATTAACTTATTATTACTTTCTATGTAACACCTTCCGGTACACCTACTTTAGTACGACTCATGTCATCTTAATAACGAGAGCAACGGGCGATAAAGTTGAATATTTGTGTATAGGGGTGATTGGAAGATAAAATAAACTCTTCTTTGAATTTAATGTTCTTAGTAGTTTTATGATTCATTATTAATGAATAAAAGATTATATTGGAATGAACTTGGGGTTTAATCCACAGGTTCGTTTTGCGTTAGCTGTAAGATTAAATGGCGTCTTTTGGTTCCCGTGGTAACCATACGCCAGAAGTTACGTTCTTTATTCAGAAAGTACCTACTTTGTTGAAGCCTTGCTCACACGCAAATGGGTTAACCCCACAGGCAACAAGAGTTTCCTTCATATGCTCACAGAGACGAGGCGCCAGGAAAAGTGTTGTTCGATTACTGGCCCCAAGCGTTTCTGGAGTGGAGTGGAGTGGAGTGAGTTAGTCTACATATTTTCATAATGTCTATGTTGTGCTCTTTTTCAGTGCCCACATACTCTTAACTTGGTTGGTGTTCAGTAGAAGCATCATCAGTAGGTCTGCGGACCAATAGAAAAGAAGGCAGAAATTTAGGTTATCATGATGTTGTCGCCCAGTAGGTTAGAGAGAACTCCTGCACTGCAATCAGGTTTCATTAACATTCACTAAAATTACAAGCGTAATCTGAGAACGTAGTTGATACTTTTGATACCTTCTTCAACATTTCCTTCGTAGCGGTAGCTGCTGCCGGCTGCTGTACTGCATGACAAAGCGAGAAGGCGTATCGGAATAAATTCGCAACACAGACATGTTTACTTCAGCTTATCGCACAAACAAGAGAGTCCAGTGTATATATAGTCTGTTCAGATATAATCCTGTCTTCTGGACAGCAATGTGTCATACATCGGCAGGCGCGAGAAAACATATCATATAGAGACACGCAGCTTCCAATCGCTCTATTTGTGTTTTGTAACTTACTGTACATAAACCTACTAATATTTCACTCTTAAAATCCACCAGATTGGACCCGATAAGAGGCGATCACTGCGCTGGTCACCCGAAGGTCAATACGCCTCAACGCTCTGTCGAGTAATACTGGTGTGGGTCTTGAGTTCTTTATTCACAACTTTTGCTTTGTGACTTGCCAAATTCTAAGAAAGCTTTCTCATTTTAATCGTGCGACTCATGCAACTTTCTGACGTAACTTGTCCGGGCAATAACATATACACCAGCGGAATTGTAACTCAAGCATCTTACTTGGCATTTGTTTTAGTATACACAAACTGTTTATTACAGTTATTTATATATCTCCCTATTATTTCTTTAAAAATGTTAATCTTAAAAGTAACTAATCTGCTAAATTCCCGACCCATTATCTACCAAACTATGCGAAATGGCTCACATTTTTTGTGGGACATAAAATCTATCCAATAGCCTTATTTGTGTAATCTTAACAAGCCTAGGGGCAAAAGATGCATTTAATGCAGAATGGTGGCCAACATACTCAAACCGGTAAGAATATCTTTAACTTAGCTTCCAATTAGTTTAGCCATATGAAGGCAACAGTATCAGTAAATTAGTACACAACCGTGGAAGAAGTCCAGAATGGGTCCTATTGCGATTCAGGATCTTGGGATATTATGTATAACTCTATGCTAAATCTGCAGTTCAACAGAACAGAAATGATTGTATCCTCAGAAGACGTTGTCATCTCAACGTCCATATAAATTGAAAGCAGAGAATACGGAGAATCAAACCATACGAAATCCAGAATTGGGTCACAGTTGATAAAATGAACGACAAGAAATCGAAGGAAAACAATTTAAGATAAAGAAATCAGCATTTACTTAAATAACAAAAGTTCAGTCAAACTGAAAAAATGAAATATTCCGACATATACTTAGTAAATTTAATTGCAGTGCGCACATAACCCACAAGGCACTCGTCACCTAAACTACAGAGTGTTCTTAAAGTTCCCGCTCTCAGATTTTTTATGCATTTTTATTTTTCATACGAACTGAATGGGTATGCACATTTGTTGCTCACACCTTTACATACCTGAAGTAAATTTTAAATCCCATTTTTTAGAATTTTGCAGTCTCTGAGAACAATAAGTACACTGATGTCAGCAAACCATTTTGAGCGCTTTACATTTGAAACGTCCGAATTCATAGCAGCTGCTGAAAACAGTCTTACAAACACATTACACATTTTGCACAACACTTTCCATATCAATTTTTTACAGAAAGTGAAAAAAGTGATCACCATTTCTTGCAAACATGATTCTACTCTTCAACTCATGTTCCATGACATTTTTCTAATGTTGCTGTTGTTATTTCGGCACTAGAGTTAGAAATTGCGTCTTTTAGTTGTTCTAGTGTGTGTTGGTTGCCACTATTCATTTTTTTTCTTTAAATAACCTCACAGAAAGAAATATGGAGAGGTAAGATTGGGGGAACGTGGAGGTCATAAATGTAATGAGATAATTTGATTGTCAAAAAATCCCCGCAACATCTCCATGGTCTCGTTTGTATTATGATAATTGGCACCATCCTGATGAAACCAACTATCACGTTCATCTTCTTCCAGCATACTGCTGCACAGTATCCCTGTAGACGACACCATCGACTGTTTCCTCAATGAAGAGGGGTCCAACAATCTTTCTTCGTGATACCGCACACAAAACGCCGACTTGTTCTGAATGAAACTGCTCTTCATGAGATTTTCAGTTGCTCTAGTTCTAGTGTTTTGGGAGTTAATGTTGCCATTTAATTGGAGCCATGCCTCACACGTAAAAAAGTCCTATCTAGAATGGCGCGTGTGGAAGAACCAATCATGACGACGTTTCACTAGATCGGGCGGCCGCAGCTCCTGGGCGACTTTAACACGATACGGGTGCAGTTTGGCCACCTTAAGAGCATTTTGTGTGGGGCTAATTGATGATCCAATTTGTTATGCCAAACGTTTTACCGATTTTGTGTCGAGGTAACAAGTCGCTGCTCGATATCATGAACAAAATCTTCTGTGACTTGGGTCTACCACTTCGTCATCCATCATCCACGGAGCCTGTATCACAAAATCGGCGCACAAGGTCCTAAACGGTAGTTTTACCTGATATCAGATCTTTTGGAAACAGGCTTTTCGATCTCTTTAAACATCTCTCATAGGACCTGAACTCAAAGTATGCTTCCAGCTTAGCGACACGTCGTACCCGCAGTCCTCGACTGCGATTCGTATGTCACTCCAAACAACCCAAAAAATACACGGACCTAAATGTATCGCAGAATCCTTCTTCAAGTTTACAGCTATCTGTCATGCAAAGCTTTCCAACTGATCCAATCAAATAACCTAGAGACAATTTTTGAAACTTTAAGTCCGGGGACTTTTCGAACGCTCTGTACATTGGGTATTAGGATGCAAATATTTAAGGGCAATTTATGAAGGAGCTACAGTTCTGTCCTTGACGTATAGTGCACCAGTGTGGATAGAAGCAGTAAGAAAACACAAGAACATCATTAAGTACATATGGGAGCAGAGATTAATATGAAAATAGCCAAAGCTTATCGTCATACAAAGCACCATTTGTAAAGGTTAGCGCATAACCTCTACAATTAACCAAAGAAAGAAAGGAAAGAAATTATCTGACAATCAGTGATAGCAATCAGAAATTTGTGGTACCTCTAGAAATCAGATATTGGAGGCACCCTATACAAATTCCCTCAATACATGAGATAGACAACAAAAGTACATATGTATTTGTAGTATACACCGACGGCAGCAAAATGGGAGACGAAGTTGGCGCAGCTGGAATAATATGTAT
The DNA here is from genome assembly GCA_030765055.1 of Mantis religiosa. Classification (NCBI taxonomy): domain Eukaryota; kingdom Metazoa; phylum Arthropoda; class Insecta; order Mantodea; family Mantidae; genus Mantis; species Mantis religiosa. The sequence continues at coordinate 212,501,816 of CM060948.1, forward strand.
AAATTAGAAGCTCAGGCTGCATGCATAATGCTCAAATAACTAGGTCGAGAAACTTGCACTTATAGAAGTACTGTAAAACTGAATGAGCTGGAAAACCAAGAATAAAATAATAAACTCGATGCGTTGTTTACTGATAGTAAGATAAACCTATATCTACTCAGAAACAAATTGAAGTAAAACCAGCTAATCGAATCAATCACATCTAAAATTCTTGCCATGATAAAACCAAAGTGGACACTTGCGACAAGATTCCTATGGTGATGGGGATGCAGATGTTGCGATGATCTCCGCGTGGGTTGGATGCTGCAACGTCCGGTCCGTGGCGTTGTTGACGATGCTCTGGAAATCATAGTTACCTCAGCCGCTCTCTTCTCTGCATGTTGATCTTACCTCGGCCGTGGTCCCGGATAAGAAGCGATGAGTATTTTGTTAAAAAATGAAATAATCGTTGTGACTTTCCTGTAGAAATTTACATTTTAATTAAATTTAATAATTTACATAACTCGTCATAGCAACAAATTAAATACACTTTTGTAAGCCTTGATATTTATTTTTAAAGAAATACTTTACCCTCCAAAGCGTCTGTTTGCAAGATTACGGACCGAATAACATTTGCATTCGACCTTGATGAAGTCTGCGTAAAGAAGCAGAAGAATCACTTCTAAAGAAGCACTTTGCGCCCATTCTCTGCGGCGTCTATGTGCAGAAGAAGCCAAATTCAGGTAGTTTCAAGTTATTGACCTTGTCGTTGCTATGGCGGTTCAAAACATTATTATTGGTACACCTCATATTTTCACTGAATAGCGTGTGTTACCTTATTTGGTAATCTTTTAAATTTTTCCTTTAAATCATTTCTGAACAATTTAACATTTAAAAAAGATATTTCTTTAAAATTTACAGTGATATTATCATTATTAAAAACATTAATAATATTCCTTTCAATCAATGTTTCACTTTCATTTGTTCTTTTTTAACCTCGTTTCATTTTTACTATGATTTATTTATTTTTTAATAACTTTCAATGAAATTTTCTCTAAAATAACTGCTTTACACTGCATTTCGGCTGGATGGAAAGGACATGCGGGGATACTTGGAAATGAAATAGTGGACCGACTAGCAAAGGAGGCTGCTCACCAAAAGAAGTTCTAGTAACTAAAGAGAAAGAAACTGGACACACGGCAGCTGAAATGGTCAGCATCAAGGGAAGGAGCAATAACAAAGGAATTCTTCCCATCCGCGTGTAGCAGGCTAAGACAAAAACTGCCCATATGCCAAGAGCTCGCTGCAGTGATCACAGAACGGGGCACGCCACAGATTTGCCTTATGGATAGCCCAATATGCAAACGCCAAGAAAAGAATCAAACAGTAGATCATATAATATTCCGATGTAAAATTGTAAACCAACCAAAGAAATTACATCATGAGAAAAAAATCAAAGTGGAGGATTTGCGATACCCGTAACAAAAGAGGAGCTTATAAACAAACATTTAAAACGGTTGTTTAATTTCGCGAAATCCATAAACTTCACATGTACAGGATAACTGCTTACACATTTCAAGTTACCTTACTCGATTAACCTTTCGTGATGCATTAGAAGTTAAGCAAGAAACATTTAAATAGGAAGTATCAAAATACTGTGAATGTTCCACTACAACAGTCTTACTCTGAACATATTATATTTAAAATTATTTATAAGTTGTGTATAATGAAATAAAACGCCATGCAGTATTGAGAATACTGAAAAACGCATGCCAGAAAAAAAATATACAGTCGTATCTTTATCATGGTTATATTATACGAACAGTTGGTGGTATTCGTGCAAGTTAAGAGAACGAATATCACCAAATATCATCAAACAGCGCCATAATAGGGGAAAATGTCACAGTTGGTGTTCGATCAGGGTCGGCTCGTCCTGCAGCACACTATTTTGATTTATAAATCACATAGTGAAATTTTGAAAGACCATATAAATAACTATGCATTATTGTGGGTATAAGAAATCGAGCTCGATGAATAAAGTACACTTTACGCATAAAGAACACCTGCGTACCTAATGGAACGCATCCTCGATTTTAACGTGCTAAGAGCGAGCAAGCTCGTAAAATCAATACTGCGCATGCGTACAACCCTCCCCTCTAGCCTCCCTGATGGCCCAAGTTCCCATGAATTTCGGACAAATGCGTGCTGCATATTCGTGTAGCGCGATATTCATTCCTTGCATTAAAGCATATGCTTGGAGCCGGCGAAATAGGGCCACCAACATTCATAGTTATAGCTATAGAACTTGAATATGCATTGAAATTCATTAAACGCTGTATTATTACTTTACATTTAGTTCTAGAAACTAGCTCAGTCCTTCTTACGGAAACAGGTCCAATATCTAATGGTTATTAAATCGCAGGGGCGATTGCTGGTGAAGCAAATATAAGTTCATGTTGGCACGCCCTATTTCCGCGAACATAACAATTTTCCTAGCAAGTGCACGTAGCTCGCATACTTGCTTTTTATCTCGCATTTTGTATCAAAAATTTTAAATCAGGAAGATACATGGTGGGGGTGGCGGTGGCAGCGGCGGTGGCGGTGGCGGTGGCGGTGGCGGCGGTGGCGATTGTCTTTAAGGGCACTCAACTGCTCGGTTATCTGGAAGATAAAAGGTGCCCTTCCGCTATTGCAGTTAATACTGAACAATCTGCAGAACACTTTTAGTGAAGTCATACCAAGGTTTCAAGAATTAGTGACAACTCTCATGTCTACTACAGAACTAGAACGCTGGTTCTCGTTTTTGAAGGGGATAAAATGTTTCCGAGGAACACCATGCCTCAAGAAAGGCCAACCCCGCTGACATGCTATCTGTAGAGAAGAAGCTTCTCACAGGTATGCAGGACATCAACAGCAGAGTGATCTATAAATTCTACATGAAGAAATATTGACACATGGACCTCATTTTTCGTATCTAGGTGAGAAACATACACTGTATCTGGTAGCACGCTGTAATTTTTCGGCACGAGCCGCCACTGTGTTTGATGTATTCTGACGGGCTGTTTCCTGTATAGCATTGGCACGTACCTAGACCTGCAACCAACCATGCGCATAGGCATGCATTTAAACCTACTGTTGGAATGAACCTTACGAATTTGCAAAGAATTTGTCGCAAGAAATTCCGCAAAACTTACTGATATAGAGGTTATTAAATGGTTTGTCATCCAGAAATGTAGTTAAATTCTTCTGAAAAATTAACGTTACACGGAGGCTTTTGCATTGCTTCATTACACAAATCTGTATTACTTCATAAAATGCTAAACAAAGAAACGAAATTCATGTACCTACGTATCGTACAGTCTTATGAAGCTTAAATTAAGTCTGTAAAGAATGGTATATAAACACATTAAAATATGCATGTGAGACGGGTAATAAAAAGAGCACAAAATGAAGTTTGGAGGCGCCTCAAATTGAGATTTTAATCCCGAATTCAGACATTAGAAAATAATTAAAGAAATTGAAATTTAAGAGCTTTTATTTGTGGACGATCTTTAACTGCTGTGGTTCTCAGCGTCCTCTTCTATATTCGGCGTGAAAGAGCGCATAATTTTGCCTAGAGGCCACTTACTCATGCGTGAGGTTGTTTTGTGTGTTGTAAGTCTACGACATGGATCCACCGGCTTTATTTCCCTTCCGAAAGATGTCATGCTAAGAATTTTTACACCCGAAAAGTATACGTCTTCTTCCAGTGGGTTTGAACCCACGACCTCAAAGAAAACATTGTGGAAGAAAATAAAAGGTATTGGTGCAAGTGGGAAGAATACATTCAGAGAGTGGAATCTTCCAGATTATAGCGACCAGTAATGTTTTATAAAAACTTAGGTCGAAGAGTCATTGGACAACACTTTATGAGGTGTAAAGAAAGTTTCTCAGCTTCGAAACAGATATAAAGTCAATCCTTGTTAAGAAGAATACATTAATATGTATTCTAATATACTTACAGGTTGTGAATCCTATGGTTCTCTTTAGGTGCCGGCACATTCCATGGTGAAAGAATTGTCAAACGTGGTAAAATAGTTTTCGGGATTACACTGCACCACGTACAAACGAGTTCTTTATGTACTAAGTACTTAGATAATTGAAAACAATGTATCAGTTAAATGTGCTCCTAAAACGTAGTGTATACTACAGTCGAGAATTTCACTGTGGTTAACTGATTCACGGAGAAATCTCAGACTAACTTCATTATTGTACAAGCCAGCAACCCCGATGTCGTCATGGTAACAGGATACACATACAGGAACGTGTTTGCCGAAAACACGGGTTCTCCTTCTCGTTCACACACGATCTCATTCACAAGTCGTACTGCAATTCTGTATTGTAATTTGTGTTGAAGGGTACATATTGCAATCAATCACTCGAGTGTGATTGTTTACAAACTGACTTTTACAGAGGATGTATCACGCAAGGATTGCTATGAACATTTAGTCTATATAAATATATTTGTATATTACTATTATATATCACGAGTTTGCTTTTTCGTAGGACCACAGATCACTTCCATACAGATTTCTCAATACAAATGAAATTACTTTCAAATTATCTTGTAATAGGGTAAGTATTCATTACTGCATGTCTGGTGACTAAGGGAGTTTTGGAACAGAACCCTCTCCTCAGTGTATTAGTGCGCGGAGCACTCAGAGTGGAGGTTCGCGACCCCGCAATATAAGAAATGCACTGTACTACCATATAAGCAGAGGCAAGCGTTTTTGTTTTTAGCGATAATTTCGCGATTTTTCTTTTTTTTGTAGTTTCACAGGAGTATCATGGCGTGGAACAGTGTATGCGGGTTTGTTGAGAAGAAGCGTGTTTTGTGCGAATTTCTTAATGCAGATACACCAAGATCATTACAAGGTAACACTGAATAGATTTCTAAACATGTTTTATAAGGTGCATAAGCTGAGAATCCCTCTTTATGGATATCAGTTAGTCAAGCTTACGGTGCGTGATTCTCATAAATCCAACATGTCGTCGGCAGGAGATGGTGCTCAATCCTTAACACTATTTATTACCCACCATGCGACTGCCATCGTCCAACACATATTTGAATGTTGGAATTATTTTCTCTAATGGATCACTTAAAGTGATGTGGGATTTGTTACTTCCCATTAATCTTATACAGTAATACAAATAAATAGCAGCTCATGAGTTTCAGTGCACTGGTATTTGGCCTCTCAACCCAGATCAGTTCAGTGATGATTTTATGGCCGCAGAACACTTACAATTACCGGTAGGCCAACAACCAAAGAATAACAGTCACTTTCTGTTGCGGACGATCATGACCTATGGACCTACTCATCAAGAAACGCCTGTATTGGACATGACCTTAGCAACAGCCTGAACCAACAATATCAGAGTGCTCTACCAAATTCCTTGTTCTAGTTTGCAGAATTAGGCCTGTCCCTTCCTCACCAATCATTTTTGCTACCAAAGACTCAGAAACAGCGAAAGATCTACCAGCATTTCTGTCGCAGATATTTTCCCCATTCCAGGTCCCTCAAATGTTTTCAAGATGACCACTCGACGAAAGCCAAATAAAATGAGATCTCAGATTCCAACAGCCTCTCCAATGGAGGAACAACCGCAGGAAGCAAAGAGATGGCAATCCTAAAAGGTTCCACAAGAACATTGGAACCAAAAGGAATAGCACCAAATAGGCCGAAAGGAAGAATACCAAGAAATGAAAACCAGAAAGGAAAATTAATTTGCCTAATACTTCTAGTGAAGAAGATTCTATCAACTGATTAAATATATATGACGATGGCGAACATTACGAAAAGATATCTGTCAAACGATGTCTGTTTTGTTTTGGAGAATTTGAACAAAATAAGGAACTGTGGTTCCGTTGTATCTCCTGCTCTGAATGGACACATGAGAAATGCAATGGAGCAGACACACCTGATAACCATAAATGCGATTATTGCATAAAGAAATATGAAATTGGTTTATTCAGTTTCGAGCGCCATTAGCTGCATATGGTGGGCAATACCGCTCGACCCAACCTTTTATATTTGTTTATTTTCATGGCTTCCTGTTTAAATAAACGTCTTGATTTGTATTCGTTTCTAGAGCCTATTCATGTAACTTGCAATTTATTGTTTTAAAAATGATTTCTGTAATTATACTTAAGGTTGCTGAATATTTTTTTCTACTCTCCCCTACGGGTTATTCACATATTATATAGTAACTAGATGCTGTGAGGAATTATTGAAAATCCATATCATTGTAAAGGGAGCAGATGTCTGGAAGTGTGGGTGTGTAGTTCTGTGTGCGTGTGGGTGGCTGAGTGGGTGTGCATGAAGGGAAATTTCCAACTTCTCAGAATCTCCCTGATTTATTATTGACATTTTCTGACGAACACGGACAATGAAGCATATAACATAATTTCACATATTACGTAGTTTGACTTAATCTGCTTACCTTCTGCTCCTGAAGGACTTAAACAACCCCCCTCCCCCTGGTAGGGTTTGCATGAGAGCGCTTTTCCAAGTGCAGATGGACACAGGAACATAGAAAATTGCCAGAATGGGTGATCAGCTCAAAGCCTCGAATGAAGCAGATGATATGAAATGTTGGGGAAAAGCATGAAAGGAAAGATGATTATGGAGCAGCTGGTGCATGAATGGCAGGGAAACCGGACAATAAATCGGTTTTGTCAACCACAAATCCCACATATGGTGCCCCGGGCATGAACCAAGGATTTACAAAGCTCATGAATACAAACAGCTTGGAGTTATAAAAACCATGCATGCGAAGAAGGCGTTGACCTTTAGTTGAGAATACCACGGAGTTGAAAACATGTAGTTGTTACTATATGCACGCAATACAAGGCAAATGTCGGGGAGATTTCATTCCAAGTAATATACATATATCTAGAAGGTCACGATCTAGCAAACGGGTTTTAATACTGCAATAAGCAAGCAATATCAATGTCAAAATATTTTAATGACCCTCGTGTAAGAATGTACTATTTTACTCCCTTTGTGCTTGTGGTGTACTAAACAGAAGTTTCCTTAGATTAAAATCCACTGAGCTAATGTTTTTAAATTAAAGACTGAGAAGCTTATTTTCCTCGACGGTCAGAGATTTTATTTTCCAAAAAGTTTACCTTGGTACCAGGGATTGCGGAATCTACATGTTCACTAGCTTCACCTATATTTTGTTATAATATAAGTTAAGGATATGGCCCCAGAAAACATGGTCATTAAGTTGTTCCAAATATATCATGTTCTTTTTAAGTAACGTATATTTGTTGTACTTTGATATTGGCTTAACTTTATGTTAACTATTTTATAATTCTTGCTGTTGGCAGCATTGGATATTTTTCTGTAACATATTCAATTGTTTATGCATTTAGTAGATATACCTAGATATATGTTACAGTGTATGTAGGTATAGCTTATACAACGGAGGGAGACAACACGCGCTTTGCAGTCCACATAGATCTAATGTAGCTACTGTCCCACAGGGAAAAAGGGATGAAGTGAAAAAATCACAGGAGGCTGCAGGTCACAAAGACTCGGGAAAATCCCTAAAATGCCAGACCCGTGGACCTGTTTTACTACAGGAGCTGTCTAGAAAGCACGATGGACACCGGTACAGCAAACAGCCATCAGGTACCCATTGGATTACTCATTTCTTTGAGCAAGCATCCACGCCACCTGTTCGGCACTGCCATACACCACGAAACCTAGAAGGACATCTGAAAAATGAGAAGGAGGCGGATCATGAAAGGGAGATAATGAAAAGAAGATCGTGTAGATGAGAAACCACCCTAACATTCGCCTATTCACAATGTAGACTGGAAGTGAACCTGGAATATATGTATATCCATGAAATGATATTAATAAATCTCATTAGAGGTTATCAGTTTCATTAGATAAATTCGCATCCGACTGTGATATAATGAAAAGCATAAATACCTGGAATTGCTGCACTGTGTTGCCAAAAGCCTGTTTCTCTTGGGCAACATAAGGTCTGGTTTTAACGATAGCGGTCATGTCGTAAACAAAACGTGTTGCGTTTTACAACCAGGAGGAATCTTCATCCACACATCTTCACTGTTTGCTGTAACAATGTTTAATGTCTCTCATGAGACTAACCTTATTAACATCTTTAAGGGTGTATAATGTAGTGAACACGTAAGGGCAACCTGCTCAATATTACTCTGGGAGTTTAGGGGGATTTAACGCTTTCATCCCGTTTTATACTTCAAGTAATGCTTTCAAACCTATATTGGTAGTTAATGCAGTGAAAGAAAATTACAATAAATATGGCATATATTTAGAGTATATAGCCAATTTACCTGGCGTTGCTCGGGTTATTATTACATTCTAAATCACCCTTAGAGGAGCAAGTCTTGGCACCGAAATTTCACCGGTATGTCCTCGGATTAAACAAACTAAAAACGTTTCTCCGCAAGTACCGATCTTCGTATTTAAGGCAATGCGTCTATAACAGTTAAAAACAACATAGCTTCATTCTATGGTTTCTTTGACCTTTTACCTTCTCTAATATTTCCATACATTAAGTAGGGGAAGTATTGTATTTCACCCAAAAATTCGATACCCTGATTTCACCGAGAATATGTGTTTAGAGATTCTTTGCCTTTTTTATTTTGAAAAAACGCGCGCGCGTGTGTGTCTGTGTTTGTGTGTCCGTGTACTAAAATTCGGTTAAATACCAAATTGACTATTTAAGTTTAGCATTCACTAAGGACGCGACAGAAAGAATTTCAGAAACACGCCCTATCCCAAGCTTAACCTTACATGGAACATTGTCGAAAAGTTTAATCTGCTCAAAAATGGTTCAAACAATTTTGAGGTATTTTCTTTAATGTGTATCCTTAAGGTATTTTAATAAAAAATTAATTGTACATCTTCAATTTTCTGGAAACAACCTGTGAAATTCTCTTCATTCCGAAAACAGCCAAATTCTTATTATATAAAAACTGTGTATCTATTAAAGCACACAATTTATCTCAGATACGTTATTATGTGTAGTTAACTATTTTTTAGATGTTCCTTATTATTTTTAATTTTTCAGTAGTGATTTTCTCTGAAATAGAAAGTGCTATTCTGCCCCCCCATTGTGTTTGTTTTTTAATAAATCCTTTTAGGCTTCAAGGATTGCAAAATTATTTAAATATGTTTAATGATTTCATAATCGATATGGACAGGTTAAAATGAATAAGAAATGAAAATTTTAAAATTCAGTAGGTCATGAGATAACGCAACATGTAAGTGATATGATGCGAGTGTTTTATCATTGGTAGTTTTAAAAATGCGATTATGTAATATGTGACGTGTAACAGTACAAATTAAGTTTGATTGGTCATGATGGCAACGCGAGAAGGAAAAATCAATAATTTTGGGAGAACAGCTAGGTAAGAAGGCGTATTTCGATTGCGTAACGTCGAAGGGAACAGACGTGCTTTGGACTGTGGAATGTCGAAGTGAACGGACTAAAATAAAAATAGTTAAAACTGATTTTCAGAAAATGGTATCGAAGAAATATCATTCTTATGTAAAGTGTTGTATGAAAATGGCATAAAGTATCGCAATTAAATTACAAGTCTGAGACCGCGCCTGAGAAAAGGGTTTTCATGTAACGACTGAAGCAGTGCTGTAAATTCTTTTTTTATATACATCAATACATCTGAGTGCCAGATCTGAACCATTCTCGATTCAGATCGAGAAGAGGTAGCAACTCGTGGCTTCGTCACCATTCAGGACAGCAGACCTACCACAACCCCCGCAACAACGTGGGACAACATTTTACACGTACCGATTGCCCAAGACAAGAAGGCAAGCTGGAGGAATGTGCAACGTAATCACTTTTGCTGCCTCCTCGGGGTGTATGCTCACCCTCCGATTATGACAAGGATGGAAGGCTCGTTTAAAATACACAAGTGTGACACATAATACCTATTGTTGCAACAAACAATAGATCTGGCAGCATGGGTGATTTATATGTACTCTCATTCATTCATTTCCTAGTAAATAGTTCCATTACCGGAGCAGATCAATAGTTGAAGCTCCTCTGTCCTTCATACCCCTCTAGCCTTCTTGTCGTGGGCATACAGTACGTAAAGGGAATCCCTGCTACAAAATGGTTTCACAACCTGAGGCTTCGAGATAGTCAATGTTGGAACAGTATAATTTGCAAAATGCCCGAGGGATGGATGATTAATTATTCTCACCTTTGGTGAAGATCTGGAAGAATCCTTGTATACCTCGGCGCCCTGGAGCATTGAGTCTTATTCCTGGTCGTGGTATCAGGGTGCTGCTATTATGAAATCTGTGAGTACGATGTTTCTACAACATCTAAATTACTTCTCTCCTATTGGTCCACGTCACAACATTGCGTAATTACATTATTATAATAACCAACACTATTACGTAAGTTGTGGCCTACCCTATTTTACACAAATCACCTATTGAAAGTTCCCAAATATTTGAAAACTGTGAAATAACTGTCACAAAGTGCGGCATATCATCACCATAATTCCCGTTCTGCATGATCGCCACAAGGCGGGGTTTCGAGAACAACTATCCCATATCATCACCACCTCCAATCCATACATATGTAGGAAACTTCCGTTGCATCCTGATCATGCAAAGAGCAAAGAAGTTCAAAGCCATCATATAGGTATTACCTCTTAAACGATTTGTTTCACTTAAAGCTTACTGCATTTCCATAGTCTCAAAATTTCATGGCGCTATTTTAAATTGTTATTAAAATTTTGAGGTTTCTTTCTTTCTTTTTCATCGTATCTCAGCATTTTTGATGAGGTATAATGAGATGTCCCTTGGACTAAACGGTTTACTGTAATGGTCTCGAATGTTCAATTTGAGGTAAGCATGCAAAATTAATTTTTTGCAAGCATTTCTTACATTTAAATAATGAAAGTGAAATAAAAATCCTATGCCAGGTTACCTTGATTCCCTGGATTACTTGGACGAGAAGTAAATACAGAAAAACAAAAGAAAAGCAGCACGCATTAAAATCTGTACTATGTAATCGCACGCAGTTTAGTTCCTATTCTTTCATACTGGTTGTTTTCTTTAAACCAGACTGTTTCTTAACTGAGCGCAATTGTAACCACTTTCGTGCTTAAACAACGTGTGCTGTTTACACACCAAAAGCTAAACATATCGCATTCCTTCGAGCACACTTCTTAACTTACTTTCGTAAATGCCATGTAAAACGTGTGCTTTGTGGTCACATTTGCTCATTAAGGTTTAACACGTTGTACTACATCTTGAAATTAAAATATATTTTAAACGAAAGTATTAAATTATAACCCCAATCATAAGGTAATTCTTTTTATAGTACCTTCATGTTAACAATATTCAACAATAAGCCCCAAATCCATACATTTAATGAATGGCAGAGATTTGACGGTTCGTTTTAAAAAAATGCTAATTTTACCTGCTGCCTAATTGAATTTTCAACAAGAACTTCCAAACTTGTCAAAATGCCCCCATTTACGGCTCATGTCATTCAATGTTTCATTGTTTTCAATGTGAGTTACGGAAAATAATTTTCAAGTGAACTGTCTAATACTTGTAATTGTGCACGACAATTTTGAAATCCGCAATTCCTGAAACTACCTTAAACATTTCGAACAAATAGATTATAAGAACAATTTTGAATGCTGAAACACGCTCAATATAAGTAATTCCGAAAAAAATAGTGCTTTGAAGCCTAATACTGTGTTTTACTTAAGTGCCAAACGACCAATTTGATAGTCATTTGTGGTTTTAATACTACTGAAATTTGAAAACCCAATTGTATATCAAACGTATAATCAGTTTTATTTGTCCAAAGTCACGTACAAATAAATAGGACCTTGTCATAATTAAATATATATTAACTAATCTATTATACTGTTGCATTTAAAATTATTGAATAAAATGACATTTCAGCTTTGAAATTAAAAGCACATATGCATATTGATCTAAATTGCATGTCCAAATGCTTATACAATTTAAAATAAAAGATCTTTGACAACGCAAGCCTATTGTTACAAAATAAGTAAATTATATTTATATTTAGTATCAGCACCATGTTTACCTAATTGCAAATCATATTATGAAGATGAACCTGTAATCTATGGAAACAAAATAATGTATAAACAAGTTAAAACAGCAAGCATTCTCTATAATTTACTACTTTATCATAATGTTGCTTATTCTTTTGTAGTGCAACGCTAAAACTTTGACATGGAGCTATTACCCTATAGGTGGATCCAATATGTGATAGGTAGCGTATATTTTTCGATGACTTTCCATCCTTTTTGTGATGATGCTAGGGCGGTGGAGTATGGAAAATATGTATCTCATACCTTTTTAGTATACTTAAAACAATTTCATCTAGTAGGTCGCATTTTACTGATTATAAATCATTTTAAGAACAATTCTAGGTGAATGTCATGTTTCGCAAGTTTTGTTGCATTGATCATATATAGGTACGTAAAATCAAGTTCTGAAACCCCAAAATCTAAAAATTCCTGCACATCTGTTTGAATGTGGCTCTATTTGTTAAACGCTTGGATTCGTCCCTCTAAACAGTATTGTGACTTTGTGGGTTCTCTAGTTTGCAGAAATTCAAGTTGCTCTTTATTTAGCGAAAAGACACTTTGCACACCCCTTACAGACTCTAAAATGACGTAACATACACAGACACAACCTTCAAGGTCGCCTGCCACACGTCCACACAGCTGAACACTCAATTTAACAACTGCGGTACAGTCCAAATGTCCACACGACTCACACACTGCAAAACTGCAACTTCATTAACAACTGCCTGACTCGTCAATTGTCACTTATTTATACCCGAGCCATTGTTTCTCGAAAGTTGCCGAAGCTTCATGGCCTTTCACAACAGCAAGAGGAGAGGGAACTATCCAGACATCTCTCTGTCTCTTTCTCTCTCTCGGCATGCGTTCAACGCTCGCCAACTCCACGAAATAATGCGATCGGTGACAGTATGTATCTACTGTAAGAAAAGCTTCTCTAAAAGAACGTAGGGTGAATATGCCTGCTACTTTTGTGGGTTGCACCATCCCAGTGCTACAATGCAGTCTTCACAAAGTAGAAGAGGTGATGTTCGTTTTAATCATGCCGAAAGTATAAACAGAATTTCCGCGAAATCAAATCAGATACCAAATACAGATCAGGATAGACACAGAAATCTTGTAAATCAAATAGAATCATAAAATCAGTTGCAAGTAACCTTAGTTTGTGGAATATAAAATTGGCAAAACTATCTTGAATATAATGGAAAATGTGTTCAACAAGAACAGTGGATGATGCAATTGCAAGATTGGTGATGCACTGTCAGGTAAGAAATATATATATATATACTTTTGGTGAAAACGAGATGGAAATCTCAGTATTTGTTGCTCTAAGCGTGTCCCAGAATTTTCTGTTGACCTTGAAAAAAGTTCCTGTATAAGTCCTTAGTTGTTGACAATAGACAGTCCCTCAAATTTAACTCAAAAAAGGTGTAATTCAGTATTCAATGATACCGTAAAAGTGAAATGTTCTAGGTGATCAAGAAATGAATGTAATTTTTAAGTCATTCTTTGTTCCCTTAGGTAATTTTTAACACATTGTAAGGATGTCATTTTAAATTTAGTTTTTATTATTTATTATACTTACGTCATCAAAATTGAGTTCCTAATGTGACTTTGACTGAGCGTAGAACACAAGTCTCTCAATGTTTCTAGTGATTTGCGAAATTTGACTTTTATTTCGAGGTAGGTAAGTAACTCGTAACAGCTTACGGCACATTTTGTGAACATTCGCTTTCTATGAAAACTTAGAATAAAATTCAAATCCAATCAGATTTACGGCTTTAATCGCACCACCTGTACTTTTATCCTGGCCTCAGTATATGAGCTTTCTCCTGAATCATTTGCGGGGAAACAGTCCTTAGCAGCTGGAAAACTAGGATCAGTTGAATTACTCAATTCAAATACGTAAAGTGCAAATTAAACATAAATGAAATGAAATTGCAAAAAAATAAAGTCGAAATGTTCTTCCAAATTCCATGAATACATTATTTTCCAGGGCAAAGAGACAAAGTTTAATAGAAACAAGTACGTGCAGAAGTCATTGTTTGAGCTAAATAAATAAACTGAACTGCATAATCTAATATCGGAAGAGAAAACTAAAATAATGGAAGATAATGAAAAATAACCCTTACGATCTTATTACTCTCAGCAAAAATGGTTGCAAACAAAAGGATGAAAGCACAGTAACAGAATTATGAGTAGTCCATCCTACTTACTAACTGAATACGTACTTAAACTAAACAAATCCAAATAAACGTGATACCAGGCCTATTGACGGAACCTTGTAGATTAATATTACAATTATTTCCGGGCTGTTTTGCCGTGGCCTGTTGACTTAAGAATGTCCAAACGTTTCGTCCACAACTGCGGTAGATATCTTCAGTGGCACAGCGAAACTGTCTCCGAGGAATCTTCGACCGCGCCACTGAAGATGTCTACCGCTGTTGTGGACGAAACGTTTGGACGTTTTTACGCCAACAGACCACGGCAAAATATCCCGGAAATAATTAATTGTAATACTGACTCCGGCCGTGAAAGCTTACCTTCTCTCGTTGTAGTTTAAGGAAACATTTACATACAATGGAAATCTTCAAAGAAGAACCGATATGTAGGTTGTGTATTGAAGAGGAGGAAACAGGCTTTCATATAATCTTCTAAAGCGTAGCTTTAGGTAGGAAATGGTTTGAATTACTGAGCTCAAAAAAACTAGAACATGATCTTCCTAAAATTAATTTAGTTAATAACCCACTGTCCCTCATTAGTGGTACAGGGCTATTTGATTAAAACTGTAAAATGTAGGGGTAATACAATAAACGTTTAGGTTTCAGAGTTGAGGGCATAGAACTCGGCTTCTCCTATAAAATATATCAAGTCTTCCCTTGGTTGAAAAATAGTGATGGAAAACAAAGCACTCGAACAACTATCTAATTTTAACTATTTACGTTGGGATGTACGTTTTGCTATAAGAAAGGGTTCGAGATTACTGCTGAAATGCTGTTTACTGAGTTCAGAATCATTACATAAAGTTAGGGGAAGATGTGGGAGAGAAAGGAGAGATAACGCGAGCAGCTTAGATAAATGATTCACCTCGTCTGTCCAATTTCATTACTAACATGCAAACTGCACCATAAAAACATTCTACTTGAGACGTCCCAAGGCAAGTCCGTCGCCTAAAAGGTTCTTCCTCCAGCTCGCTTGTTGTCATTAACGGCAAAGGTCATGAATCACTGTTACGGCCCTCTTGGCATTATCCTGTCTGGAGTCTTTGTGTTTCTTGTAATGCAAGGCAATACAGCAGTTTGTTTATAATTAGTTGGAAAGGGGAGGCGACTTGGAAATGTCAAGATGCTCGCTCGTCTTCTTGGGGAAGCGCAGCTCACCGAGGAAGTATCAAGAGGGAAGAGGTTTAAGTTCACTATAAGTGGGTAGGTACTACGCACGTTTGTTTAGTCTATTTTATAATTAGACTGACATCGCAGTTATGGTGCTCACAGCTGTGAAGCGAAACCGGCTCCTATCACGTGATTTATTCCACGTGAGGAGTATGGCTAAAGTTAGATGGGAATGGATAAAAACGGGGTAACAAATAACTCTACTCCAGCCAATTGAAGGATGAAGTTGCATCCAATGGAAGTCGATTCATATCTAACTTTGGCTAATCATAGAAATCAAAGTATATTCCCTGCGTGAAATAAATCACATAATACCAGTTGGTTTCGCTTTACCACTGTGAATATCCTAGTTGAGATGCTAGTCTAATTACAAAATAGACTGCACTTTAGTACAATTTCCCTACTCGCTTTTCAGAAACATCACTCTTAAATATCCAATCTAGATGGACTATAATTGCTCGTTTACGAATTTTTTGTACGATACAGTACCCGTATAGGAAGTTAAGCAGTAATCAGAACTCTAAATGCTCTTTTGCGATATTTTCCTTGGAAATCCATTGCTCTTATCATTAGCACGAGGGGGGAAATATTTCATTATTTGATCAAATAGTAAATATTAAAAAAATTAAACCAATTAGAGCGAATATCTTGGAAATGGTTAACTCTACCATAAATTCTTTGAGATTTCCTTATTTTTATAGCAAGATTTTGTTTACTTCTTATGGTAAAACAGTTATCCAAATATCATTCAGAATATACAGCACTTCAGAGGCTAATTTCAGAAAATTTCAAGCAATACATTTCATTTTTATGTGAATGTTTTAAACATTAATAAAAATCCTTAGTGCCATTTTTAAAAAATGAAAAGTGTCCAAAAAGTTCCATATTAAGGTTAGTTTAGTATGGGCGGATTTTCTTGAAAATCTTTATGTCGTAAATTTGAAAGGTGGATAACTTAAATATTTAAATTCGTATTTAACCGACTTTTCTGTTTTGAATTATTATATTCACAGACACACTAACCTTTTTGTGTTTTGTAGGATTTTTGATTAATTTTTAGGTGGGTTCTATATTCCATCTCACGCTAGTTTAATCCTGCTGTAAACAACAAGGCTGAGCTGACACAACTCGCCACGTGCTAGACGCTACAAGTACGCAAATAAGTTTCGCAACACTAGCAGTGCTAACTTCTAGACAGTAAATACATAGAGTTGGGCTACACATTAACTTATTAAATCTATTAGTTGGTTCATTTCTGAAAAAAATAATCATGAACCTAACTGCAGCACTTTACTGTGACACTTTGCGTAAAATCGTCGTATTCCTCCACGCGCTGTTTGCATTTACGCGATTTTCCCGGTGTATGCTTGTTCCATTGTAACATTATGTACACTACTTGTGAAAACACCAAGATGATTATAGACGATTCCGGATTTATTTCTTTAAGCACCGTGAAACAATGCTCATTGGCCACTTTTTAAAGGTTTGCCTCGGTTGTTTCATTTTGACTGAAGCACTGACTTACTTTATGATGAAAAGCTTACTGATTTTAAGTTACATGTAAGTGTTCTTGGGCTTGTGCGGTACGCGAGATGTTCAGGAAGTAGTGTTAAATATCAGAAGCAACTCCACACTATAAACAATAAAAACTTAATGAACATTCAACTCGATACAGACATTGTTGTAAGAGAGCTGACTGGTATAGGAATGCAAAAATATTACATATAATAGTGGTGTCCTTTAGTAGTTGTTAAATAAAATGCAGCTTAATTTAACATAAGTTGACAGTGTGTATAATTTCCGCTGACGTGTCTAATCTGTATATAGTATACAAAACACATATGTGTGGTATGTGAAGCAGAAATATAAAATGTGGGACTATTACGTTTATAATAATAGAAACATTTGCATACTTTTCTCTCTCCGAAATCAGCTCGCACAGAGCAGTGATCAGAAAACTACTTACAGCACTGTACTTAAAGGAGGAGTTTAACGTACGCATGCAAATAAAAGGAATGCCCATTATCTTCGCTAAACCAATCCACAGCTTAACAGTTTTCTGTCCCAATACCTCTATCTCCGTCTCTCTTCCCACCCAGATGTTTACAGCAGGATTAAACTAGGTTGAGACAGATTGCACCTGCTATATGCGTGGTAAACCAAGTAAATGATTTCCAGAAAGTTAATTAGAATTGAAGCCTAATTTAGAAATATCTCCCATTTCCAAATATCATGTTCGTTGTAAGATTTATACCATTCCTTAAGCCCGTGTCAGTGGCACGGTCGACAGCCCCTTGGGCCGGCTCCGGCCTAAGGTGCAACAAGTTAATTGAGAAGATAACCTATTGGTTGAGAAGGTTCTCGGATTCATTTATTATACACTTGTAATTGTTGCTGAATTCAGCTTATGCTATGAATATATGATCTTCCTTGGTCATATATTTTATAAGACCTCGAAGATTCAGGTTTCGTCTTCCATAAAATGGAAATCTGAATATGGTAGAGTAACAAAGGATGATGCACCTGTCACCATGCTTGTTAGGCGGCACGAAGTTTCCGTCTTGTAGATTAGCTCACAAAGACGCCTAATCTGAGATGCAAGGCCTCGAGACAATACAAATGATACGCTGTGCTGTAGACGATATTAACACCTTCTGATGATGATAACAATACCGCTTCGGGTAAGGATTTGCATGCAAACATCACCTTGCCGCCGTTGATTACATGATGGATTATCGCCGTCGGCTTTCTCTCGATCCTTCATTCTCTACACACCCTGGGGAAAAAGATGGCAGTCAGTGTCTTTAGAAATGTGCTGGCCATCCGTCTTCATCAGATCTCCCGGGAATACAGACTACAGGATATATCATTTTTACTTTCTGTACTACGTACTTAGGATAATTAGACGAAGTATTGTATTCCTCCCGAAAATTTTGATACCAGGATTTCACCAGAAATACACGTTTTGAATTCAGAATAAGCACTTCTAGAAAAAGGTCCGTGGATATTTGTATCTGACAGTGAATAATTCAAAAACGAAAATTCGGTGAAAAACCAAACAAGGCGTTTAAAAGGGTAAGACCAAGAAGGGAGAAACTTCTATTACTGCGACTTGCACAGAAATATGTTACACTTACACCTCCAAAGAGAAAGGGATGAAGTGCAGGAATCGGTAGAGGCAACAGTGTCGCAACCAGAGGGGTCACAGTGACGCGCGGAAGTCCATAAATGCTGAAAGTTCTTCATCCCGGCGTCAGCACATCCACCAATGCTCCAAGTCCGACGTCGTACCCCAGTGTGAGGACAGCACCACACAATGCCAACCAGCTTAAGAAAGCATTTATAATAAGGAAGCATTGGCGCCATGTGTCCGGCACCGCCATATACAAGGATCCTGAAACTACACCTTAAAGGTGATAAGGAAATGGCATGATGAGAACTTAAGGATACGAAATCGTGACAATAAAGGAGATACGCCGACATTCGTCTAAATCAAAGTGCGCGGCCGACCGCGATTGAAGCCAAGGGTTTGCGAACGCGAGTCCACATGTTAACGTAGCACCAGCTTGCTGGTTAACAAGGTATTTGAGTTCAGTGTCTTGCAGGGATGCAAGTCAAGTTCAAGTAAAGGCCCCCCCCCCCCCCCCATGTTTGATATGCTTTTACATGCTGCAAAAAATTTAGTTTTCTGAAAGATGGTTCTAATGATTTTGATTAAAGTATCATATGCTTAAGATATTTTTAAGACAAATGAAATATGTATATCAAATTTTCCGGGAATAGTCTCTGAAATTCTCTTCATACTTGGTGATTATTGCATAATTAGTAAACAATAAAGGTAACAAAATTGTTACTATGTAAGAAAAAGCAGATCTGGTTAAAGCAATCGATTTGTCCTTTTGTGGGGGAGGGTTTTTAAAATTTCGATATTATTTCTTGTCATTTGTTTGAATTTTTCCACGCTTATTCTTTTCTGATTTCGTTATTTGTTTTCTCTCTTTCTCTCGAAATGGCTGCGCCGTGGCCAAGTGGTTAGACCACTCGACTCTCACCGAAGCGTACCGGTTCGCTCACAGGTGACCGCATGTAAGATTGGTGTACAAAGCGGCGTATGGTCGGGTTTCCTCCGAGTGCTCCGATTTCCCCCGCCATCTCATTCCACCGGTGCTCCATCCTCATTTCATGTATCATCAGTATATCGACTGCGGTGTCGCATGTAATACAGTTGGGCGTTTACAAATTTTAAACCTATAATCAGAAGGGAGTTTCAAAGCTGTTACATAGTGACCAGCTGTTTCAAAATTTGGCAGTCACTTGGGCTATCTGCTTAGTCTTACTCCCATTTTACCTACAAGGAATTATGCAATAAAATAATTTCTACAGATGTAGAAAGAATAATTTGTGCATTAATGAGAAGAGAACGCCATGTGAGTAAACCACGTCAGACTTTTTTTATTTTCATATAAATGCTATTAAAAATTTTGATTAAAACAAGACACTTGTGAAACAGGAACATTTTAGGTATCGTGTATTTTCTGTACAGGCTTCATTTGGAAGGAACTTTTGTATAATCTTTTTTAATTGATATAGTGAATGTTCATCTGTTTGCAGTTTGTATTAATTTTTGGGTTATTTTTAAATTCAAAGACACATTTACCTTATCTTTCCTACTTCCATATGCTAGGAAACATAAAGAATAATTTTGGCAAAAAAAAAAGGCTCTTTCTCTAGCTGGAAAGCGGACCCAGGATCTCTGGAAGTGGAGGCTAGCAAGCTAACCACCAGACCACAGAGGCGGCATAAACTTCTATCAAACGAATAAACGATTTTAGGTACAGGAAGTCACATAACATGAAATGCTGTATAATTAAAAACGTGAAGATTATAAAATCAAAAATAAAATGCAGGAAATTTATGAACAAAATAGCAGATGTTATGCAGTTAGTGAAGTAAATGCAGGATGTACAGCAAATGATATGAACAGGAAACTAAATGGTTTGAAAAGCCAATGTTTAGGGGAAAAAATATTATTACATTAATTTTTTTTTTTTTTTTTTTTTTTTTTTTTTTTGCTGCTGTCTGTAGTAGCAGTGTTTATAAATGTAGTACTAATTAACATTATTTGTGATATTGTCATTTTCAAGATATGGTTTACGTTAGGTTACTGGGAAATTGTGTCCTGAGTGGAGTAAAGAGTTATATGTATATTTATTTATAAATATTTAGTATAATAACACAATACACTTCTAAACAGAACAGATTAAGTAAAAGGTCAACCTTCTGTTTGGAAAAAAAGCGATTTAGTTATTATTAACGTTGAGTTTTATTGCATGATTATACCACCCATTTAAGAAAACACTACCTTTGGATAGTTGTTGGCTTACCACCCGCCTAGGAAGCGCTCGGCGGTGACCCGTCCGAACCACCGGAGAGTGGCTCAAGGCTTCCCTCCGGCGGAACCGGGAAACGCTGCTGCATCTGCCGCCATCATCATACACAGAGCTGCGTTGTTGTCCTGCAACATAAAGAGGGAGGTGAGCGGGGTAGAACATACTATGTGAAAAATGCCTCGTCAGAATTGTCGACCCAGGGATCGAACGCGGGAACTCCCGAAGAAGGGTCATATTGCTCGCTTGCTTTGAGCCACCAAAATTAGCCTGTTCCTACAGGCAACTGACACAAGGTTTTATCTTGTTAAGTCCTAAATTACTAGAAAGGGGAGAGTAGTCCGTTATATAGGAAATATTATAGTTTCAGGTCTGCATGGTGGATCATCACAAGTCTTTATTCTACGAAATTAAATGCCCAAGGGATTCACTAGAAGCATTAGTCTATAAGGATTCCAGGTATATCTAGAGTTCCGCAAACTCCCCCTTTGATTGTTTCATCTGGATAAATTACTGCTTCAAGTGTAATGGTGCAGTATTGCCCTAATGAGTATAGTATCAAATACGTTGTGTACATGAAAATACGCGTACTTCAGTGTATTAATCCATTAATTTGTACTAAGTATACCCGTGTCGTAACCTGTAAAAATTGCGTTTTCTTTCCTAGGGTTTTTGCAAATGAAATACAGATACTCCAAAAAGTATTCGTCTAATCATAGCACATAGAATATAACAAGCACAATCAGAAAAATACAACTAAGATACGAACAATAACTATTTCCTTACATCAGTTGATATATAGATTTAAAAATAAAACACAATTTGGGTTCATATATTGCTTAATTAGTGAACAGCTATACGTTATTTAAAATCATGTCCCATTTGATGTCAAACAAGTATTCGTCTAGTAAGCAAGATCCCAGGTACGTTACCTCGCTGACACACACCTCTTCCCTTTTCTTATGCAGTTGTTATTGACATTTCCATCTCTGTTTTCAAACCGTTGACTGCTATTTAAGTAATATGGGTCGAAAACGTCGTGAAACTACAAAAGAAGAGAGAGAAATTTGTGTCAGATTATTTAAAAAAGGAAAATCTTTTCAAGAAATTGGAGAAACCATTAGAAGATCTACCAGTACAGTGAAGACTATCTGATCAGAACAAAAGACACGAAGCGGTCGTCCTGCAGTTCTATCCGAGATGGAGAAACGACAGTTACTTAGAGAAGTCAAGAATAATCGTAAACTAAGTGCTCCAAAACTTGCTATTTCAGTTGAAACACACAGTAAAATCCGTTTTAGCAAAAACTATAAGAATCGTGCTTTATGAAGCCTAGTATGGAGGCCGAACAGCCCATAGAAAGTAATACATCAGTAAAATCAACAGAAAGAAGCAAGTTGCTTTTGCAAGAGAACATAAATATGGTGGGTTTGATTTCTGGAAAAATGTTGTATTAACTGACGAGAGTAAATTTGAGCACTTTTAATCAAAATGGCGAGTAATAGTGTGGGGGGAAAAAAGAGTTGTGAGCTTGAGGGGAAAATTATAACAGCTTCAAAACATGGAGACATTTCAGTACTTGCCTGGGGCTGCAAGAGTGCAAATGATGTGGGGATTTGTATTTTATTGATGGAATAATGAACCATAAGGTTTATATAAACATCCGAAAACACATCTGTCCAGAAGTATGAATAATGTGGGTCTTTCTGAGGATTATATTTTCACACAATATAATGATCCAAAACACACATCTCTAGATGCAAGGCTTATGGTTGTTGTATAATACTCCACGGTGGATGCCGACACCACCGCAATCCCCAGACATAAATCCAACAGAGAATTTGTGGAGTATATCGGACAAAAATATTAATAATCTTCAGATATCTAATGTAAAGGATCTAAAAAACCCAATACTAGAGGAATGGCGTAAAATTACAGTGGAAACAATACAATCTTTGGTGAAATCCATGCCAAGGGGAATGCAAGAGATTACAAAGAGGAATGAAAGGTCTACTAAGTGATAACCGTAACATACTACACCATTTTCATTATGCAGACGAATACTTTTTTTGCATTCTATATTGCATATCTTTGCTTTTGAATGTTTAACTATGTTTATGTGAATAGCTACTATATGTTCCTTTATTGTATTCTCTTTTTCACTAATCAATAAATAAGACAGTGCCCCTGCTGTACTTTATTCTGATGATTTTCTGCTATCCATACATCCTTGAACATAAACTCATGCATTAGACTCATGCATATGGAGTAACTGTACTTGGTTTATCCCTGCGGAACATCTTATTCAGCAAGTTACATGCTTCGGGTAATGGGTAACGTACAGGGTCGTTTCTGGGTTCGATTCCTGGTGACCGCAGAGGTGATTCGTGATTTCCCTAGTTCAGTAGGCGAAGGTTGGGATAGTTCCTCTTCACCATGATCTTTTTGTCCCTCAAATTGTTATTCCAAACATTCCCCTCATCAAAATCTGTTTCATAGTTGAAGGACCACATTGTGTAACGGCTGGTTGGTGGAATTGCGGATTGTAGTGGTTTGCTCCTGGCGACTGCTCAGCAAGTTTCCGTTTCTGGGTGCTCTGTGGCAGACTGTCCATCCAGGTACATCTGTCCGTCAGAGGCTTGAGCGGCCTCGAATACATTCGAATTGGAAACGTTAGGGACCTGTCCATTTTCGCACATCGTCATCCGAAATGGTTCTCCCTTCGGTCTCCCCCCCCCCACCCATTATTTCTTCACAGGGGTCACGTGTTAAGAATAAAGGGCCACTTGGTCCACTTGCAGTGCTGTGCTCTATGATGAATGGAGAGAATAGTGGTGAAAGAACTGTAAGTAATGTAAATATTTCATGTAGCAAAATATTACAACTGCATATAAAGAAACTTTATAAAAAAACTGTTTATTCTTTATTCAGAGAAGCAGGCTAGTAAAATTAGTGTTTCAACAATGAGAGTTTGGCAGCTAGCATAGGAAAGATTCATAATAGAATTGGTAGGAAATGAACGAGAACCACAGGTAAATTTGATAATATGTGCGAGTGAGATGACCATTGTTAAAACGGGACAGTGTTAGCTTTTATATCCCAGATGTGTCAAGCTTGGCATAGCAGGAGGACATTATTCTCACACAATGCTTATGTAAATAACCAATCAGAATATATGTAACACGCTTTAATATGAAAGTGCGCCTCTATGCTTCAATTTCCAATCATCAAGAGACGGTCTGTAGGGTGTGACGTAGTGTAGTTGTTGCTCATTAAAATTATATAGAAACGGGAGTTAATTAGAGGTTCTTTATAGAATTCAGGGAAATAGTTAAAGATCCGGCTGAAAGGGATACCGGGCTAAGCGCTTTCAGTTTTAATCATTACTGCAGCTAAAATACCAAAGCTGTACTTATTCATTTGCTCTCGTACTCAGCCCTAGACTAGCTGGGCATTGATAGATTGTCAAAAAAGTCTGGAAAGCCGCTGGAGACGAACTGGTAGACTAGACCTCAGCAGCACAATGCTTAAGGCGATCCCACCACATCTGCCATTAACAAAGGTCAACCACATTTTAAAATATTTCTTTTATCATCTATGTATAAGGAACATCACGTTTTAAATCTTATAGTACGAAACGCAGTGCGTTTGTTAAATTGCCGGGCCGCTGATCACGCGTCTGCGTGCTCTTCGCACTATTGCACTGCGGGTTTTCCGTACTACTCCCGTTATACTTACTCGTTAAATATAGTAACATGCACTAATTACTACTAACCTTGTTACTCGTATGTTATGTTGAAACTACCTATGTGCATTTGGAATTTCCTGACCTCTTCGGCTGGCCGCGCCGTGGCTCAGGGGTCAGACCGCTTGGCTCTCACCAAGGCGGCCCGGGTTCGATCCCAGGCGACCGCAAAGTGAGATTTGTGGTGGACAGCACGGCGCTGGGGCGGGTTTTCTCTGGGACCTCCGGTTTCCCCCGCCATCTCATTCCACCGGTGCTCCATCTTCATCTCATGTACCATCAGTGTCACCGCCTGCGGTGCCGTATGTAGTAAAAGCGAGCGTTAAACACTACACATTTCATTTCATTTTGACCTCTTCAGATGAAACTTTCGTTCACACTTAAAAATACTTCTTGCGTAATTTTCATAATTCCTGTTTTTATACTGTCCTTAAGTTGAGTCCGAACAATGCCTTTTCAAACGGAGTCAAGTGTTATCCACTCAGAATCCCTGCTAAGAAGCCGCGTTATCCCATCACTTTGTTATTCATCTCAACTGCACCTGCTTGCGTTTTAACACATATACCATTTCCTTTAAAATCCATTACGATTCTTTATTAATTGCATCCCTTAGTTTCGATATCAAAATTTATAGAAAGACAAGAAAAACAATAATAAAAATGCTCAAAGCAACTCACAAGCAACAGTTATCTTTAATAAATTTTCACAGCGTTGAGGTGCACAATAATCACACTTTGGTCTTTACAGCTTGAATGCAGAAACTAACGGTGAATGATTATAATACAGCTGATAAACATGATCTTTCACACTAGTGCGGAGTGGAAAACTACCTAGGTCAATGCAATAAAAGCGAACTCACACATACCAATTGACATGTGGCCCCACTATAAAGTGAATGCGTGGTGTGTTCCTATAATACCTACCTAAATTTGTATTTGCATGCATTCCCTCTAAGAAAACTTACTATGATATTGTGTACTTCATTCACTGTGCTATATCTAAACAGGCACTTCTCTTAAATGACTATACAGGATTGTATCAAGGACTTTCGCTGGAGCGGAGAAAGGACTTAAACTGACAAGAGCTTATGGGGCTCGGATTGGTTTAAAAGCCAAAATAAAGTAAAAACATGCAATTAATTTGATCTATGAACTATAATTAACACTGGAAACACGTTTAAAGTACACAAAGATACGTAAAATAATAGAATTATGAAAGCATCCTTTGCATCAAACGGGAGCAAATGAGCCTTTAGCCTTTAGCCTTCTCGAAGCAGACTGAGCCTAAAATAACCGCCCGTACACAGTTCTGGATGCTATAGAGTTTTCAAATATTGGTTATTAGAGATGTAGCAAGACCCGCAGTCTTTGCCTAGGAAACGCCGCCCCTAAGTGGCTCTCATCTCCATGACATTTTCCATTGAGTTATAAATTAACCTCCCCCTCCCCCACTGACGCAGGGATGAAAGTGGATACTCTGCTTATGGGGGTCAAGACCAAGGGGAAGATTAACGGATAGCCTAACAGGGCCGGCAGCGAAAACCCTTACCGTCTACCAGCTCGGCAGGTTGTTACTGGAGGATATTGAGGCGTCTACAACTCCCAAATTGTCATCATTGCCCACAGGTACCCAATCTTCCACGGGTATTATAAACCATTGCCCAGCTGAGACCAACACAATCCTCTCAATTCCCCCTTAGTGAAGGCCTCAGATGTGCGACTTCTAATTCGTAGCGCGAGTGGTAGGATGCGATGAGCCAGTGTTGCTGCAGCTGAAGGGGTCGAACGCCACCCTTCGGGGCATAATAGAAAAGCTTACGTTATATATATTACGTACATCGTATTGGTTCTTACGTAGGCACAATCTGTGCTGTTTAAGGTTGCTATAGTCATTCTTATTTTAGTAACTTTAACAGTTTAGCATTCTTGAAGTGGATTAAATCGCTTCGGACTGTGAATAAACGAATTGGTTGATATGGTGCTCAAATGGGCCAAGTTCCCTAAAGTTTAGAGTTGTCAGATTCTTCTCAGGGTAAGAGAAAATACTCGGAAAGAAAGCTTTATCTTAAGTTAACCACTGGCGCGACAGCCCTAAGAGGGCCAAGGCCTACCAACTCGACTGCCGACCTCACGCCCACTTACGCACGGCAGAGGTGGGCGATCATCCAGCCGATACGGGAAGGAGATGTGGTCAGCATCCCGGCATCCTCCAGCCGGAAGGTTGGTTTTCGTGACCAGGGCCGCTTACCTAGCGTAAGCTCCTCACTTTCCTCACGATGCTGAGTGTGCACCGGTCCTATACCCGGGACCGAATATCCGCACCCCATGGGTGGAGTCGAACCCGGGCCGCTTTCCGTGACCAGAGACCAAGGCATGCTGCCTTAGCCAGCTAGGCCACTGCGCAGGACAACGCTTTATCTTAGCGATTCATTATTGTATATACTAATGCCCTTTAAATCACCACATAGAGGAATTTATACGTCTTTATAAAAAATCTATTTTAATAAATATGAAAATACTATCTAACATTAAAATGCGCTATAGTGAATTGGTATTTTTCAAATATTTTGTAGTTATGTCGAAGATGTTTCCTAGATTCCTGCACATAAAATGTTTTAACGATAATTTACTATTTTCCCAATTTGATTTTTATTTAATTTAATTCAGCTTCTCCTGCTGTGGTTATTATAAGCCAGTATGCTTTGAGTTTTCGGTTAAGAGAGCTTCTTAGAATAAACATGTATGTGTGTAAGAGTATGTCACGCCAATACATTGACATTTCATGAATTTTCCGCCAGAGAAGAGCAGTAGTCCATCACTGGTCAAAGCAGTCTTTACCCATGGATCATCTAGTGGAAAGCAAGAATTTATTCTGCTGGGGGTAGGGTGTCCAGGAGCAGTTCGGAGCGGCTGTCTACTATGTGGTTAACCAGTGAACTTTAAAAATGGATTGTGGGATGAAAGAAGGACTGTTAAGATTTCTTGACTAACAAGTTTGAAACAAAGGAACACATGTTACATGTGGTTTACGGTTAATATTTTCCTGTAAGTACTGTATCATGTTTGGAACCGACACATACGTTTTCTCCACTTGAATAAATTATATTTTCTGAATTGACTGTGTGAAATAACAGCGTATGCAATTAGTGTTATTTTGCCTAGAAGTGTGTACGTAATAACGCTTTAAGGCTGCTTACCCCTGGCTACTCCGCAACAAGTGAGGCAATTTAACTTACTTATCCGCAAGGCAACAATACACAAGCTCTCATTTCAGAATTCATGATGATCAAAACAAAGGCTCCAGGGACTTTTGCTCACTGTCGCGCCTATTTCGTTAATTTCAATCATACGGCTCTGAACAAGGGAACATTTAGAAAAATTAATAAGCCAACCTCAAACGAGAGAGAGAGCAGAAGTTATTTTTTAAAAAAATAATACCTATAGTCACCATGCGCGAAGCTACCTGTAGGCGTTGTGGTTATTGCATACACGCCCAGGTGCAAATTGTGGCCGGTCCCCTTCATAGCAATAGTAGTGCATAACTACAGCCATTATGTGCCCCATCTGTCATTCCAGAGGATATCTTTTGGCCGTCGGCAAGAAATGTTTTCTCAAAATTTTAACATACCTTTTTGTTACACCTATATATACCTTGCATTAGAGATCTATATAAGAAGTTGACCAGCAACCGGCTCAGGGTTGAACGAGTTGATAGCTGGCAGTTGAGTTGAATTAAGTTCAGTGCAGTGGACATTGCCAAGTGCAGTTCAGTTGTCATACACGACTCAGTAGTTCAGTTGCGAGTTGACTCGAAGGGTCAGCTGTGATTTTTTCTATATGTGTGCAACAGTGAACTACGTTTTACGCCTAAGTGATAAATAAACTGTGTTTAAGAGCAAATATTTGTTACACCCTCCTACCACATACACGTTACAGGTGGTACTGGTGACACATAAAATAATAATTGAGAGGAGGAACTTAGGAAGGAAGCGTTTGAGGCGGAAGTTTAGGGTATGTCCCCGGTATTCACATTATAGGTACTTTTTTTTAATAATTTACGTCCTCCGTCAGGTATTATCGGACGGTGAATGAAATGGGTGAAATGATGCTCAAATGCGGCCAGGGTCCATAGAACTTAGAGCTACCCGACATTCGACTTAGAGGATAAGGAAAAGTCTCAGAAAAAACCTTATCCAGGTAACTCACCCTGACCGAGATTCGAACTCGGGATCTGTTGAATGTGAGGCAGACAAGCTACCAATTACGTTACCAAGGCGGGCTTGTAGGTACTGAGAAAAACGTCGGAATAAAACAAAATGTATTCAGTTAGGACGCTCCTAGCGTGGTCTAAATCACGAACTTCGGCTACCCGAATGGGCGCGAACTAATTAAGAAGTGGGGATTTAACTTTTTAACAAAAGAGAACTACAGTTTTGTATGAAAAAAGTTTCCAAATTTTTTACGATTAGGTGTCACATAAGCCAATATATTTCAGATAATTTTTAAATTTTGATTTACCTGGAGCGCCCCACTTATATAAATATATGTTATTTCCCGGTTCGTCACTTTCTCGAATAACTTAGGTTTCGGATTTCTATGTTATTAATTTTTTACCTTAATGTGTACAAACTGAAACGGTACTCTCTTCCTCAAGTTGATTAATTAACTGTTAAGGAACATATAGAAGATTAATTGAATGTTAAAGGAATATATATATATATAAATATATATATATATACATGTATTGAAACAAATATCTTGTGTGCAGTGTCAAGTTTGTTACGAGCTCTGAATCGGTAGGATTTTTTCTCCCCTAGGAAAGCTGACCGCAACCATAAATCTTAAGAATCGCACCCCGCGTTTAGTTTCAAACATAATTTGACAGGAAGGGGACATTTTGGGTGGTCCAGGGTGAGATTCTCGTAACCGGAACTCCATATGTGTTCTACCGACCAATTAATTAAAAATAATGAACTGAAGGGGGAAGCGAAGTGTCATATGACCTATCTGAAAAAAAAATACATATCTAAAGTTCAGTCGCTAGCTGGGGGTCGAGCTAGCTCGTCGTACGAACGCACGCGGAAAGAAATCGCGTTCAATTAAAGGTAGTTAGTAGCTGGGTGCCAATCCGATGAGTCGTGTTAAAGACACGGGAGTGCAACCACGCCAGAGCGAAGCCTACCATTCAGAGTTCGCCTAATTAACATGTACTTCGAGAGTAATTCAAATACAACCGATCGTCATAAGAGAAATAAACTGCGTTTCTTTCCAAGTACCCTAATTGATCCACCCAGAACGCCCTGTATCAAGAGATGCTTGCCACAGATCCTATATTCATAAATATTAGGACAACTCCGAGAGCAGCCGAGGACATCGATATTCTTCAAATTTTATTAGCGATGCTGACGATCCTAGGAGTCAAGCCCCTGCTAAATAATTGAGCCGAACTGCGCGGCAATAATCGCTCGACACCCACGACATGCTACAAAACCTAAAACAATATTCCGATCTAGGCTAAGAAGTGAATTTACAAAATTATATTTCGTGTAAAATGACATGTTATATAAATATTTTCGATAATTTTCTAAAGATACACATATTTTAACGCTATCCCCATTTGATTTATAAGAAAACTTTATGCCAGAACATGAAAATCGTCAGAAATCATTAGTCAAGTGAATTCTGCCGATTTAGTTGCATTTGCGAGCCGGAAAAGCACAGAATTGATCCCTGAGACCACATCTTACATGTTTGTTAAATCTGGCTAGACAGTGACATGGCATATTGAGTTCGGTGTTGTTTGTACCGTGCTAGTTACAATCGAGTCACAAAAAAGCAGTTGGGCTTGTTAATTAGCAGTGGGAATTAAAAAAGCCAAATGTGAAATCTGGTTACGTGAACGTTTGTATCAGTTCGTACTAGAGTTTAAAAACATTTTTACCACTACTGGAAGAATACTATACCTACTGTACATAGCAAAAAATTTGTCCATCAAATCTGACGTAATTTTCAAGCCTAAAATAACAGTAAACTGTCTAGAACTTATATTCTCATTTTCTCAAAAGTTGTTAAGTACTTCTTGCTCCAAACTAAAACTTTATAACTCTTCATAGTAACTGTAGTATTTAATTTAAGACCTCCGGGGTGCCTCGTGGTTTCGTTCCCTGGTTACCAGTTTGATTCCCAGTCCTGGAATGGATATTTAAGTTGGCCATATCCAACCTTCACCTCTGATTAGCTCTTGTAAAATATCCCCAAGTTCACGGTAAACGCTCTAGGTCGTTTATTTCCATAGCCATTCTCAATATCACCCTACAGTCTTAGGTAAATGGTCCGATTCCACCTCAGTTATCCATTGGTAGAATGAGATTACTTGAAGATAAGGCTGTCGGGAGTATTAGAGACTACGATGCTATTTACCGAGCTGTGGACGAAACATTTGGAACATCTATCTTCAGCAAACGATGGAAATAACTTTCAGTTTTATTTGGATTCCAGCCCTGAATCCCTATGTTCTCTTTTATAAGTTTATTACCCAGTCAGAGAATATTGAATAACTGTACAAATGAGAGAGGATACATTTTTGGATATACACTGGAAGATAGCGTCTATCTGGCTTGCTAGCGATTAGGAAGCTGTATATCACATCAGTCTCAAAGGTAAAGCAAAGAGCCTTTCTGAATTTACCCTAAGGCTACAAAATAATAATAATAATAATAATAATAATAATAATAATAATAATAATAATAATAATAATAATAATAATAATAATAATAATAATAATAATAATAATAATAATAATAATAATAATAATAATAATAATAATAATAATAATAATAATAATAATAATAATAATAATAATAATAATAATAATAATAATAATAATAATAATAATAATAATAATAATAATAATAATAATAATAATAATAATAATAATAATAATAATAATAATAATAATAATAATAATAATAATAATAATAATAATAATAATAATAATAATAATAATAATAATAATAATAATAATAATAATAATAATAATAATAATAATAATAATAATAATAATAATAATAATAATAATAATAATAATAATAATAATAATAATAATAATAATAATAATAATAATAATAATAATAATAATAATAATCATAATCATAATCATAATCATAATCATCATAATCATGGTGATGATGACGACGACGACGAGGACGACGATAATGATGATGATGATGACGATGACGATGACGACGAGGAGGATGACGACGACGAGGACGACGAAGATGATAATGATAATGATGATGTTGATAATAATAATAATAATAATAATAATAATAATAATAATAATAATAATAATAATAATAATAATAATAATAATAATAATAATAATAATAATAATAATAATAATAATAATAATAATAATAATAATAATAATAATAATAATAATAATAATAATAATAATAATAATAATAATAATAATAATAATAATAATAATAATAATAATAATAATAATAATAATAATAATAATAATAATAATAATAATAATAATGATGATAATGATGATAATGATGATAATGATGATAATGATGATAATGATGATAATGATGATAATGATGATAATGATGATAATGATGATAATGATAATGATAATGATAATGATAATGATAATGATAATGATAATGATAATGATAATGATAATGATAATAATGATAATGATAATAATGATAATAATAATCATCAATTTAATAATAATGATAATAATAATAATAATAATAATAATAATAATAATAATAATAATAATAATAATAATAATAATAATAATAATAATAATAATAATAATAATAATAATAATAATAATAATAATAATAATAATAATAATAATAATAATAATAATAATAATAATAATAATAATAATAATAATAATAATAATAATAATAATAATAATAATAATAATAATAATAATAATAATAATAATAATAATAATAATAATAATAATAATAATAATAATAATAATAATAATAATAATAATAATAATAATAATAATAATAATAATAATAATAATAATAATAATAATAATAATAATAATAATAATAATAATAATAATAATAATAATAATAATAATAATAATAATAATAATAATAATAATAATAATAATAATAATAATAATAATAATAATAATAATAATAATAATGATGATGAGGACGGCGAGGTCGATAATGATAATTATAATGATCATAATAATTAATAATATATATTATTATTACCATTATTACTATTATCATCATCATTATAGGAAGACTCCAGAAATATTTTGCGTAAATGTGGGTACACTAATCTAAAACTGAATGCATTTGTTTTTCTTGGACTAAAAGACGCCACTTAGCTTTTTACCTGTAACAGTCGCCTTGAAACAGAAATGGATTATTGATACATAAATGTTTTATCTTGCGCATTTCATATAACGTCAATCTTAACCGTTTCCTTTCTCTCCCTTTTTGATTTTATTTGTAAGTTGACTTCTCTCAACTTCCTGCTCCCTGTTACATTTCTTACAGACTTTTTTTCATTTCTTTATAAACTTGACGAATATGAGCGTTATATTTTGTCGAATTTCTGAATTGGGAGACTAGAAACCCCCAAGTTTAGTCATTATATCTGCATGTTATTTCTTTTCCCCAGTCAGAAATACCAAGGAGTTCACATTTTGTAAACTGATAGTCAAGTCTCAGAAGTACAGACATGCTGAAACTCCAGCACTTATCGGAAGTGGTTGTCTGAGTGAATCCAATTTGCTATTTTTCCAATAATCCATTTCTTTTAGCCTCGCTTTGCTGCAGGTCTTTTTTACGTAATAATCCCGCCCTTTCCTTAAGAAATCACATGAAATTCTTGTTATGGAAGTGCTTGGTAAGCTACGGATTTTCTTAGAAAGGTAAACAAGATGCTGGAGATTTTGCAGCCAGCTTCCTGAGAATAATAGAAACGTATTCTTCTCGTTATGAAATATAAGTTCCTTTTAGCCGAAGTGATTCATTCCATATTTGTACAGAACATGGCCTAGTTTCTCTCCTACTCTTTATACTTTACTTAGCAACGTCTTTGTTTTCAGTATGTTTGTAGGTAGGTATATATTCTTTCTTACAGTTATGTGAATAATGCGAGCATTTTAGCTACAATCACTGATACAGTTCATCAGCATATAATATTTAATTTATCTGTTTGCAGGAACGTAGTTCGGAAAATAGCGATCGTTTCGTTTTAAGCCAATGTATCTGGAAATTGGACGAAAACCTATAATAAATGCAAACATGGAGACCTTTTTGTTTTGCCCTTTACTGTATTTATACCCTATACTTTCATTGGATGGCTTTGATTTACTAATATCCACAATATTTATTACTCTACCTGGTCTTGGAAACACTCCTGAATACATACAGCACCCCTGTAATGTACATTCCAATTTCAACTGTTATTTTCCTATTTTTCTTTGTTTCTAGTTACTTTAAATAGTCCACAAGCTAAACTATTTGACGAACTAACTTCTAATTTTCAGCAAACCCTCATAGTCGGCGGGACTTTCCATCTCAGTTAACTGTGAACAATCACAGAATGCACTATAACAACTTATTTCGACTGGCACTCATATAACACTGACAAAAGATGCCGATGAAGCCATTCGACCTTGCACATAAGCCCATTGGCAATCCGCGCAACGAGATTACGCAAATCGTTATTCCATTTTGGATTACCTCGTAAAACTGCAATATTATTGTAATGTGCACACAAGTATTAACTAAATATCGATTTATTACCGACCGAGTTGGTCTCGCGGTAATGTGTAAAGTTCGCTATGTGGAGGTTCCGAGTTCGATTGCTGTCAACCGCCCACAGTAACCTTGGCTTTGCATGATTTTTCCCCGGTTTGTAGGGAATACTGGCTGGTTTCTCATTTATCACGAATTTCTTACTTTCATTTCCCCTTCATTTCGTTTCCTTCTCATGTTTCAGGCGTGCTTCTATGTTTAATGGTGCACGGCAGTGCTGGACAGATGGCGCGGATACTTGATAAAAGAAAAATATATCTCAGGTGAATACTAGTACCCTGATCTCTTCACGACCAGTTCTCTTTCATTATGTATGTAGCCCCAATAGATCTCACGTAGTGTGCATGTCTGGTACATTGTATAGCATACCTGTACCCCTACATCTAATTAAACACATGTGCTTAGGTCAGGAACTAAACCTAATGTATACACCTCTCTCTCTCTCCGTCTCTCTCTCTCCCTCTTTATTCGAAGTGGCCAAATTTCAATCTCATTTGTAACGACTTATCTGCATAAGATTATACCATTTTACCATTAATTTACCTTTCTTAATAAAATGTTTTAAACTCTGTCAGCCCATGCGTGCGCGCATTTGTGTGTGTGCGTATGTGTATATATGTCCGTGTGTGTGTGTGTTTGTGTGTGTGTGTGTGTGTGTGTGTGTGTGTGTGTGTGTTTCTGTGTTTGTGTTGTCTACGAGCAGCATAACCCCAAAAGAACAATCGGATGGATATCAAACTTGTATATAATTTCAACACTTTCTAAGGATGCCACACGACGATTTTCATGAAATTTCTCGCGTTTCAAGCTGCTAAAAATCTCTACCTTTTTATTTCCTCAAAATGGCTGTAAAATAGCATAGGTATGTTTAAAACATTTACATGAATGAAGGGTATTATCTCAAGTTTTTGACAACTTTTTTGTGAAGTTCATTCCATTTGAAATGAATTCTGTGTCATATTGTGTAACTTAAAAGCCACACATTTTTGTAGCGGCAACCATTTCCGAAATTTTCGTTCCTACTGCTTTGAATTTTTCACGCTTTGTCATTTTCTTACAAACCCATTATCGCTTCTCATGCGCGGCCACGCTCTGAAAAATAGATCTTCACCCTAAAACTAGAGTAGTTGTTGTAAGTTCCGGAATCCAGCTTCGAGGTAATCAACGTGGTGCATCTTTGCATCACATCATCACCATCTCTGCATCTCTACAGATGAAACAATTTCGTTTCACTTTCTACTGCAATATCTCCTCTAGAAAAAGCCTGAAGTCCATTACTGAATCAGCTACAAATTGTGGTTAACGTTGTCAGTGATCTGAATCATGTTTGTGATAAAGTGGGTCACAGTGTGCGAATGAAATTCAATAAGGTGTTGGAAAATAATATATCGAATATAAAACATTGTGTTCCTTTGCTAAAGTGTTGTCAGGTGAAAATAGTTCTCTTACTGACTATAACCTAAATCCAAGAGATATTTCTTGTTTTAAATATGCATCAATTGTTTCAATACGGGAGTTCTTGCGTGTACAAACTTACTTGCACACAATAATTTTCGTTTGAGAAACTTTGCAAAGCCTTAATCGTTTATTTCAACTCAAATTTGTAAACAATAACCAATAAAGTTTTTGTTCTAACGTATACTTATACAGTAACAAAATAAATGTATTTTACACCGTAAATTTAAATACAATGGCGCTGTTATCCATTGAACTGCTCTCTAAAATAAACGCATTACTGTTAATTATGTATAAGCAAGTAAATAAATCAACAACCTATGGCGTGACAGCCCCTACCGGGCCAAGGCCTGCCAACCCGACTGCCGGCCTAACGCCCACATACGCAAGGTAGAGGTAGGCGATTATCCAACCGATACGGGGAGGAGATTGGTCAGCATTTCAGCACCACCAGGCGGAATGTTGGCTTTCTTGACCAACGTATAAGTATCAATAGATCATTAATTGATTATCGTTTAACTTTGTAACGTTTTAAATTTTTATACGTCATAAATGGGCATTTTATTTTGAATTTTCGTTCCCTTAGTCATGTATGCCTGGCCCTGATAATGATCATACACTTCAATACTACTAACATCACTTTTTTTCTGCCCGCCTCGGGTAGCGTAGATGGTAGCATGTCTGCCTCAAGTTCATGAGGTCCCGAGTTCGAATCTTGGTCAGGGTGAGCTACCTGGATAAGGTTTTTTCCGTTTTTTTTTTCTTATACTTCAAATCGAATGTGGGGTAACTCTAAGCTCCTTGGACTCTGGACTCATTTGAGCATCATTTCCCCCAATTCATTCACCGTCCGATATGACTTAACGTTGGAGGACGTAAATTGCAACAACAAAAATCACTTTTTCTATTTTCAGCTACGAATTATGTGTCTTAAAAGGGCACTGGAATTTATATCTGTAACATTACATCATAATACATAGTTTATCATCAATTATTCCAGTCTCCGCCGGTCCGTGAGAAGCTGTAAGCAACCCGGACAGTAGAGCTCACCAAATTACTATGTGCAGTTTTCGAACAGCAGCGCAGATAATTTCGGAATTCTCTGCAGTACTCACTGGTGTATGTTTTTATCAACTTTCTCAAAGAAATTGAACATACAAGCTTAAACAAAAGAGTTTAGAAGACTGTCGTTGTTGCATTTGTATCCAATAGTCATTGTGTTGTACGTTATTCGTTAACATCCTCTGTCGTTCAAAGTATTATCAACTTGTTCAAAGCAAGTTAGAAACAAGTTTAAGCAAAAGTTGCTTAAGTTGTTATTGCATTGTTACTAAATTGTGCTTGTATTACTGAGTCATACTTGTACACAATAGCTGTAAAAAGTGTCCGTGTAATCACTGAGATGTAATTACAGATAACTCTTGTATATTTATGTTGTAAAAAATTTAAATCGCCGCGATAAGATCGAAATGGTTAAAGCGACCTTAAATACTCGTTCAAAATTGAATCCTACGGATACTTTCTGGATGTTCTAGTTTAAGTCAATGATCTACA
This sequence comes from Mantis religiosa, assembly GCA_030765055.1. Lineage (NCBI taxonomy): Eukaryota > Metazoa > Arthropoda > Insecta > Mantodea > Mantidae > Mantis > Mantis religiosa. Next base: position 212,539,287 of record CM060948.1, read on the forward strand.
AAGTAGTGCGTATCATATGTCCCTCTCCCCATGTATTATGGGAAGAAGAATTAATGTATCAAACGGAACCGGTTCTGTCCTGTCTGCCAGACAAAATTACCGGTTATGTCGGAGGAGAACCCTTTCCAGTGTACGGGTGATATCTGGTTATACGTAACCATGAGAAAAGATATCCTCTCAGGATGTGACTCCGGGCACTTTAGGAAATGTACTTTTGCAACACCTTTCATAGCTCACCTTCGTATAGGTAAACCAGTCAAGGGGAAAATACCTGTTATATTTTATTTACTTGACCTTTCCTGCTCAATCTTTTACGAACTGTTCTTTCATAATCGTAATCTTGTATGTACTACTTGTTAATCTAGATCAACATTTATCACACGTTTGTATATGTCTACACATGTTGTAACTAAAAGAGGCTAAAGCCATAGTTAGGGTTTTAAAAACGTGGTCCCAGTGCGATCGCTTTGAAACATTGTGCTCTTTGTATGACTACGAGCCCATTATTTCGAAAAAATAAATTCAAGATTGTTACCTATGCAACAATCTTAAGGCATGCGGTACTTCTATACATATCGTTAGAGATATTTTTAAGAAAATAAAAATAACGATTACTTTAGCGCCTTAAGGGTAAATTGAGCCTCTTTGCACTCTTGGAAGAGGCTAAACTTAAATACGAAGTTTGGTATATATCTGACATTTAGTTTTTGAGATATGCACACAAATATGCCTTTTTAATACTCTTATTCATTTGGGAAGCTTTCAACTTGTATTCCTGGTAAAATCTCGGTATCGCACCTTTATGTGGAATGAAATACTTCCTCAGAACGAGGAAAGTTATATTCTGTTAACCATTTACTACTCTATGTATGCGTTTTCTAATGTTTCAGATGTTAACTGGTTAATGTTTAGTTGCTCATAGGACCATGGAAAGGACATGATCGAATCAAGGCTAGTATAATAGATTATTATGTGTTTCAAATGGGAAGAGTTCTCGCCTGTAGCGAATCAGATGCGTTAGAACCTTCACCGTTGACACCTCGTTATCCCCACTCTTTTTATATCTCCCTCTGTCTCGCACACTTGCAACTGTTCGTAGCGTTAGACGTATGGAAACGCAAACTGAATTTTCCAAAGTTTAATAATAATGCAGTTGTTGAAATCGCTATTGCAACACGAATATTCGTATATTACGCACATGGTTTAAATATTTAGTTTAAATTTAATTATAGTTTATGAATTACATATTTTCCCAATCCAGCGAAAATACCAGCGGTGCATTCGTATAGCTGTGAATGTTACGTTAAGAGATAATTCGTCACTGTCGTTGTCTTCAGCATCTGAGTACTACAAATTTATGATGATAGGTTACAAATTCTCGTTACATGCTATTTCTTTCCAAAAGTCATCTTCCTGTAGTTTATCCGATGTCTCATACAGTTTTCCCAGTCTTGTTGTGTTCCTTGTCAATTTCTTCGTGAATTAGTCGTTCAACTTCATTTTAAAAATATTATTTCTCTTTGCAACATAATTCGAGCCCACATTAACTCAATTGGATTGTTCTACAAATAGCAATGGGGGAAGGGGGTCGCGTCTCATTTATCCAGCTGATACACTTTTTCATGGAAGAGTAACTACATAATGCTTCTTTGAATTCTCTAGAGCAAACAGAGATTACGAACCAAACAAAGATATAATGTGACCAGACATGTTCTGCCAGACCAGCAGGAAGTGTACCGTTTCCTCTCATCGAATTTAACAAACACCTTGGCTTATTCAAAGTACCACGTCATGTCAAATGTTTACGTTTCAGTTCTGAGTAATTTCAAATGTACGTTCGCGCATACATGCCAACCAATAATGATATTCATTATAGTGCTTACGTCGCAGTGCATTATTATAATATATTTATATCTACTTTATTTATTTGTAGGAAAACTATTTGGGCTAAAAATATGGGGTTTTTACAGTTATGTTAAATACATTACTCTCTCCTTCCTCATGGACCAGTTTTTGCAAATTCTTAATTTTTGTCTCACCGCGAATAGTATTTCTTAGAGATTGATTAGTTCGGCGCTCGTCACACACCACTTAGGGGTAATGCAATTCGACAACACCGCAGTACTCCGATTGGTTACTCAGATAGTAGCGCTCAAGGACAAACACCTTCCCATTTGAAACACATTTCTATGCTTTTATATACTCTCAACTTGAAACCCTTACTGAGAAATATTTGTGATATTTGAGAGAAAGCAGATAATGAAATCAACTATTATGGGAATAATTTGACGGGAAAAAAGCCTGTGAAAACAAAAACTAATAGATGGAGAAAGCTACATCATTGTTTCATATTAGTTTTTGTTTTCCCCAGGCACATGAGCCTTCGGCTTCTCAATTTTCTGGAAAGTACCGTAATAATTATCATATAGCATTTCTCAATGAATACATTATGGATGACCATTTCTCGTTTTGTTCCCAAACACAGATGATGCGATGTCTGGTATATCCTAAACAAATTTACATGAAATAGTTTTTCTTTGGTTTCCACAACGTTTTTAGCTTCTGGACCACGGCGAAACTAGACGTTTCAATTATTTGCTACTTGAGTGAGGCAGATTTAAGAAAACTGTAGGTTTGTGAAATTTTTGTTTTCATTCTTGAACGGCTAGTTATGAAACCTAGAGAATTATAGCTTTGAAAGTTGACAACGATTCGTGGCAGAGATCCCAGACCTACACAGAAAAGTTACGCATTTCTGAAGAGTCAAGGAAGTTTTAAACGAAAAGCCTAAGGCTGTGAATTCAATGCAGAGGTCTCCGGCTTTTCTTTCCTTTGAGAATGAACATAATTCTCCCATTCTACTCTTTATTGACGTAGCTTCTTTGTCGTCTTATTCCTCCAACATGCTTTTCCCCTCTTTGCCAGAAGGCGCATACAAAAAAGCTGGTCGTTGCGTATGCAAATGATCTCTAAACGTATTTACCATAATTTTCCATAATTGGCCTTTAGACCTATAGCCCTGGTATAGGATACATCATGTTTAAAGAACATCGCCCGGTTAAAAAGAGCATCCGAATGACCATTTTGGTGATACTTTAAATTAATAACCGCTCGCCGCTTTGTTGGCAGCATCTTCAAGCTCTATCTTAATGATCTTAGTAAGTGGGATGCCCTGAAAGACTTTTCCTTCAGACTTGCAGCACCTTGGTTCAGTTACTTGCGCAGCTGTTGGGTTCGAGGAGCTATTAAAATAATGGTTTTTTGGATATCTGCACAATGCTATAGCCAAATGCAGGTATCTAGTAACCACGAATTTCGTACTAAGCCTACTCTAAAATCTGCTACATATAACTTGAACTGTGAAGGTGCACTAGTCATTACTATTTGGTTTCTGTCATGCAATAGGTTGTTGTGTGATATATAATAGTGCCATATTTAAACATAAAAATTTATCTTAATGTGCTCCAAGACAATTTTCTAATTTATTACAAACGTGTGCATCAAATACAACAAATAACAAAGTTAATACTTCCGAAACTCAGGCAAGTTCTTATCAAACAGTTAGGGAGAAAATGTGATTTTTTTATTTATGGATTCTCTTTAACTACGGTGCTTCTTAGGCTCCCATTCTATATTGCAAGTGGAAGGCCGCTTAATTTGGCTCAGAGGTCTCTATATAGGCTGGGAGTTGTGTTACGTGTCGTAATTTCATGACACGGACTATCGGTTTACTTTGGACGAGAACCATGCTAAGGATTTTTAGACCACCAAAAATTTCATCATCCTCTGCCGCATTTGAACTCGCGAATTCAGAAACCAGAGGCTAGTTTACTCCCAGTACACAGGAAGACATAGATAGAAGGATCCTTAGTTTTAAAACTCCCTCTGAAAATAACGACAGCATTCGTCGTGACAGTCTTATATCGCTTTTAGGGCCTGATCTTGCATTGCGTAGGAGTTGTTTTGCCATCAACGTCATTAACCAAATAGGAGAAAGGGGATATCTAACGCGAAAAAACTCATGTTCACCAGGTTATAATAAGAGACCTATGTCATAAGATCAAGACTGGAGAGGTTTACCCCTCTAAAGCTGTGTGCTACGTTTCCCAGGTCTATGCTGTTAGGAGCTGCCTGGAGGAGAATCTGCAGAAGGAGTAATATCAATAATACCATTTGCATTTACTCTGATAGTTAAGCAGCCCTTAAAGCTATACAAGCAGCTCAACGGAGATCTGAGCTTCCTCGGTTGAAATTCCGTGCGACTGAGGTTTCTATATAGTTCTAGTGAATCGCCAAGATAAATATGATTGGTTATGTAATATCACTATCAAAAATCCGTCTTAGTTCTAAAACAACAGCTAAATTTAAAATAAGTGTTAAAAGCGAAAACTGTGTCATCTATCCACACATAATAAAAGCAGGATAAGGGAAAGCCTCAGGGGAAAAAAAAAAAAAAAAAAAAACCTAATCCAGGCAACTCATGTGATCGGAATTCGATCCCGAGACGTGTTCAATATGCAGCAGTCACACTAGAGTGGCGGGCGGGCAATCAGTTCTGATATATTAATATTACAAAGTACGTAAGGGCAGAAATCCATGATTTTGTAGATTTGCTTAATTTATCATCTTTATTTACTGTGTATACATTCAGTTTTGTTACGTAATGTTTCTTTGTTATGCAGAAGAATGACAAACACCTGAGGCTGTTATTTTAACGGCTGCTGTTTTGAATCGCTTGGATAATACCACAGTGAGTATTATAAACGAATAACAGAAATATAGATATTTATTTTCAATCAGTGAATACAAATTTATACAATAACAATTTACCACTTTTTATTCAAACAACTGTAAATTATATTTTGATTATATTTTGTGTATTCCCTCAGTTGCTGATCCTCCTGGGGCTCATATAACCAAGGGCCGCGCCATGGCTCAGTGGTTAGCACGCTTAGCTCTCACCAAGGCGGCCCGGGTTCGATCCCAGGCGACCGCAAAGTGAGATTTGTGGTGGACAACACGGCGCTGGGGCGGGTTTTCTCCGGGACCTTCGGTTTCCCCCGCCATCTCATTCCACCGGTGCTCCGTCTTCATCTCATGTACCATCAGTGTCACAGCCTGCGGTGCCGTATGTAGTAAAAGCGGGCGTTAAACACTACACATTCACATTCATTCCCATATACTCAAAGCACTGTGGTTGCTGAGTTAGTAGACCCTGGTTACTATTTCCCTTTTCTTTCTTTATAGAGATTAAATCACACTATTGAATATCTCTTTATGCCAAAACAAGATTGCCTAACCTATAATTTAGTAACGTAGTTGTTTTTATTTATACTTCACCACTTACGCAACTTAAATACCATTCCATACAACTTAACTATCCAGTCGTACCTGCAACCCTTTTCATATCATTTTCCACCCTTCCCTATTTGGTCCTGTTTAGTCTTTCTTTCAGATATCCAAGTTTATTCTTTCTTCTTATTTCTCATTTTTCTCAGCCATCTAGTTCTAAAAATACTTAAAAAATTTCCTATTTTTATTAAATTTTCCTTTGTTTTAGTACTCAACATCTTTCTATATTTAATATCGTTTGGTAAACCAGACCAATTCCTCTTTTTCAATTTTTCTGTCATATTCTTTTTTTCTTCACATTCTAACATTAACTTATTAAATGACTTACTGCACAATGGACACTTTCCATGGTTTTGTCTTTCCCCTGACCTTTAAGCATCGCCACCCCAGATCTGTCCCATGCAAATCCTTCTCTTGCAGTTATATCACAGGTATCTATATACTTTTCTTTTTCCCACATCCTTTTTATCTCTGTATAAATACACAATGATGTTTTGGAATTAAAACTACCAAAAATCTCCTGCCTCTCTATATCTTCCATTTATAATATAACGATTTTCCAATTCCTTAATTCTAAACCAGTAGTTCAATACTATTACCATAATTTTAGCTTTGCTACCAAATCTCCCTAACTTCATCTATGTAACACTGTTGGTGAGACCTTCGGTAGACCTAAAATTAACTCTCAAAATCTCCTGTATACCTTATTTACTTTTTCCTGTCCTCCCACAAGACCATAAATTTATATTTAAAAAATGCACTCAGGCGCCGTCATTTATAACTTATAAGTAAAACAAGTGAAGTAAGATGTCACATTGGACAGTTCAAAGAGATGAGCAATGCAAGTTAAAAATAAATAGTTCCATTCACATCACTTTCTCAACGTTGCCACTTGTATTAGTGGTTATACACATTATTGCGTAATTTTATAATACTGTTGTGTTTTTTTACATATAATCAAAACATTCCATGCAATCCAGAGAAACTGAATGTCGACATGACTTCAAACGGAAAACAAACTGTTGAACATTTTATCCCATTAGTAACGCATATCTTCGCCAGAATTTGATTAAACTTTTATCTGAAATAAATCCTATGTTTACTAAATTTCCGTTGTACTATGTTTTCGTCTACCACTTAACGAATGAAGATAATTTTGCTCGCTATTCCCAGAAATTTCTGGCTATGCATTTTGTTTTTCCTTAATGTATGGTATTTTAATCAAAATCGTTACTACATTTTTTTTAAAATAAAAGAAATGGAAAAATGCTCCAATTAAAGGGCAGTTTAGAAATAATAGATTGTTCTGAAAATCTTCGTGTGACGTCTTTGGAGGATATTGAACTTAAATAATAAGTTTGGTTTTTAACCGACTTTCCATATTTTTAGTTACGCTGTTCAAAGACAAATACAAACAATCGTCTTTCTGAAAATTCTTTTTGGGGGTTCAGGGAGATTCAAAACATATAATACCACTGAAATCTTAACCTAGAAACTTTAGGTTTAGTACATTCCTTTACATACTTTATGTAGTAGAGGAGATTAGGATTATAATTATTACAAAGGGGATTCGGCACTGCCTCCAATCTTAATCTATTGTACCTGTGCTATAAGTGAAACATCCCGGAAGAAATAATGCGGCGAGAAGAGACAGAAGCTGGCGGTCCCAAGGAGCCAGGACAGGGGACAGGGTCCTTACATGTTCATTATATGGAGACCTCCCCCCGTAGGCTAGGGCAACGGACATTCCCCTGTCCCAGCACCGGTTCAGAGACCGGCAACCGACCTACCGGGAGGAAATGATTCACTCAGACCGTATCATTCTGCCATGCTCCGCCGAGATACGCGCCGACACTTCTGTACTGACATGGGGTGTCATAAACCTGTCCAGGGAGGATGTGAGGACCTTCGGCCGCCCCCCCCCCCCTGCGTCTCGCCCCTCGGAGACTTTCTCTCCTGTGGAGGAGTATACCAGATGAGAGATGATATGAAATGATAATGGAGATGAAATGGAGGTACAGAAATTCGGGGGATATAATTAACGTACCCAGCATTCTCATAGTGACCTGGGAATACCCACGAAAAAAACCATGGATCATAGATCAGGTAGGTCGGCCTCGGGAATAGAACCCGGGCCTCCCGAATGAGGGCCACAGAGAAACCGCGTGAGCCATCCCGCTTGGTTAGTAGAGAAGATAATAATTATTAACATTCAAAAGCATTTGCAGCCGGAATCAGCTGTGGACTATACAGCTTCCGAGTTTTTAGTTCGTGGTCCATTGGAATTCCTACTAACTCCACAGATATCATTATATTTTCTAAGCATACTATTTTTTATTCGGAAAGGCCGAAATTGTGTATCTCCAGTAAAATCTCTAGTCGAACATCCTATTTTAAATTTAGGTAAGTATCACATGAAGTAGAAGATCATTTTGATTTTAATTGTTTTTCCAAAGCATTGGTTTACTATAGTGTACTTAACTACATGGATTCTTTTTTTTTTTTTTTTTTTTTTTTTTTTACTCTATAATGGAATCCATGTAGTTAAGTATACTATAGTGTATACTCACATAGTTTTCTCTATTCACTCGTGTACCAACCATTTCTATGAACTTTTCTTCTTGTTAGTCGAGGGAAACTTTTGTAGAAATGGTGTTACAACATATTTCCTTATGAGTACATTGCGAACATAAAAATTGCAGCGATAGTAAGTTTTCTAAAGTGCTGATGGCTATGTGAAGGCTTTAACGTTCCATTTTCTTTGATTTTCCAGGTCATAAAAACAAATAATGGCCTTCAGTTTGAGAAAAGTTTTCGTTTTTGAAAACTGAAACCATTTACAAGGAGTATCTAAAATAATTATGTGAACACTAAAAAGTATTGAGCCTAAACTGTGGTTTAACGAAAACTCATTTTTTGTGCAGTGATATTTTGTCTCTCTTAAAAGTTAACAGTTAAGCGAAGGTCGCCCAGAATGAAAAGGGTGTCATGGGCTATTCCCAAAATAATCCATGACGTATTTCCATTTCCCATGAAAATCTTAAACGCACAGTATTTTAATCAAAATCCCTACTACCATTTTTGAGGAAATCAATGTTTTATGGAAAGGGCGCTTTGGGCTGAGGCTGCTTTCTTAAAAATCTTCGTGTCCCATTTTTGGAAGACAGTAAACCCAGTTAAGTGTTCGACCGACTTTTCGTTTCTGAGGTGTACTGAGACAGTTGTTTTAATTTCAAACCCCAAAATATTGTTAGTTTTTTATATTTGTTATTTTAAATTTACTTTAGAGTATTTAAGAAGAAATTCTTATGCATTATGGAAGTGTTATGAAGAGAACGAGATTAAATATGAAAAAGTAAGACGTGTGATAAAGTGAGTTATGAATAGAAAAGAATCAATAATGTTAATTTGTTTTAACGAGGTTATCACACATTCAAAATTATTTTAAATAATATTTGAGTGTTGGATTGTTTAAACTAAGTTTTAAAAGAGAGATTTTAGAAATAACTAAATATAATATTATTGCATTGGTCATTAGGAGTGACGTGGCCAGTGAAAATACTTAATTCCCATGGTGACGGTAAAAAATCATTCGTTTAGTAAGAAGAAACTAGTGAGTAAATACGATGCGAGTTTTTACAATGTGATTGGATTTTAAAATATATTTCATACAGTATTGTGTAATCCAAGGATTTGGAAAAAGTTATTTGTCAACCTACGTTGCGACGCGTATTGTAACTTTTAGTACAGTATTAAAAGATTGGATTATTTTAATTTTAAAACCTTGAATTATTATTTCTCAATTAATAAGAAGCTTAGATCCTTTAGAACCATAAAGTTAAACCTGTGGCACTACAGTACATATCGAACCAGGGCCTGCCAACCCGACTGCCGTCCTCACGCCCACATACACAAGGTAGCGGTAGGCGATCATCCAACCGATACAGGGAGGGGATGTGATCAGCATCTCGGCATCCCCAGCCGGAAAGTTGGTTTACGTGACCAGGGCCGCTTACCTATCGTAAGCTCCTCAGTTTCCTCACGATGCTGAGTGGGCACCGGTCCTACAGTCTGATTTTTAAAAGAAGATACGTGAAGGTCATCAGACAAGGGACGCGAAGGGTAAGAAAGGAAGGTCGTTGCGTAAACAAAGGTTGCCAGAAATGAAATGTGTAGTGTTTAACGCCGGCTTTTACTACATACGGCACCGCAGGCGGTGACACTGATGATACGTGAGATGAAGATGGAGCATTGGTGGAATGAGATGGCGGGGGAAACCGGAGGTCCTGGAGAAAACCCGCCCCAGCGCCGTGTTGTCCACCACAAATCTCACTTTGCGGTCGCCTGGGATCGAACCCGGGCCGCCTTGGTGAGAGCCAAGCGGTCAAACCACTGAGCCATGGCGCGGCCCAAGGTTGCCAGATTGCTTACACTGGTGAAGTGGGTGAATCACCTACTCCTCAGCATAGTTATCGCTAGTTGTATGCGGGAAACAGAATTTGCGTAGTTGCGCTGTGTATTGTTAACCTACTTTGTTAAAACACAATTAAAATACGTTTTTATGGAAGCAAGACTTAGTGGCGGTAGGACTAGAGGAATCATGGCCCAAGGCAAAGATCAGCTTCAGGTCGGGTTTTTACATTGCCAAGCTAGAGAATTTGTCTGTTCTCTTAGAGAATTCTTCCAACAGGAAGACGAGAGTTTGCTCCTCATCAATGAACAGCTTATTCCTTTCATCCAAAAGTGACAGTCCCATGTCATTAGATATACTTGCACGTAAAAGAATTCCTGTGGGTCAAAATTCCGGCATATCGGCGGCGTTGATATGAGCATGTCAGTTAATAAGGTCGTTAATAATAGTATATTTCGATATTAATGTATACGGAACGAGGAAAGGTTTGAAAAAACGAGGCGCTTGCACCGAGTTTTTTTTTTTTTTTTTTTTCAATTCTCGATATTCCATTATGTGCTTACCACATATGTGTTGCACATTATTTTTTGCACTATGTGTATTTATAAGAATCCGAATTTTGATAGTTAAGATATTAGCTGAGATATTAATAAATATAATTCAAGAAATATGTTAGATTTTAGAACGTGCATCGCCTATATAGGTTGCTATGGAGAAATACTTACCGCATTGTGAGGGAATGTCAACTTACGATGCATAGCAACAATAACGGTAAGTATGGAATATTAGTTAAACAGTGCAAACAATTATTTTAGAGAACTCACAGATGTGAAGACCCTACAACTCAGTGAATGTGTGAACAACTTATTTCTGTTTTTAAAATAGGTTAATACAGATTAACTGTGCATATTTTTGTTGAGGTGAGATGACTCGAACCCTTGTTTATGTTTCGAGTGTTGAGAGAATAAATAAAGGGGATCTGGTGGGCTACATTGCACTACCCACGTGAAGAAACAGGTGGCCTTCACGTATCTTCTTTTAAAAATCAGACTGTATACTCGGGACTTAAAATCCGCACCCCCAGGGGTGGAACCGAACCGGGGCCGCATCGTGGCAGGGAACCAAGATATGATGCTGTAGCCCACTACGCCACGACGCAGGACTTACCTGAGTTCTTACCTGAGGTGAATTATTTCCATGCGACTGTAGCTGCTACGGCGAACGTCGGGACAAACTGTTACATCATAAAATATCGGGTTTGGACGTCTTTTCAACCTGGGGCTTAAATTTCATCCCACTCTGCGAGAAGGAAGATTCATCCCATAGCCATTGATAGTTCGCTGCAGTGCTGTTCACACACATACAATTTTTTTTAGTTAGTCCCAAAAAAATTCAAATTATTCTATTTAATATAATGATGTAGTAGTGAAAGTAAAAGCTCAGTTTCATTTAATATTTTTACTACGTATTCTTTTATTTTATGTAGGTATTCGAAATATCACTCCACAGTGATGTAACTGCAAGCAATTTCAAATAAATAACAATATTGGTCTAATGTGCATGGATTTGCATCGCATTTTGCTGCATTTCGAAATCGACCGCTAAATGTTATAAGGTTGCTGTTTTTAGCATGTGTTTGCATATATATAAATATATATACAAAACAGGGTTTTATTGAGAATTATATGAAACGAAAGTGCGGCCCACGATGTTTTTGTGCCACGCGATGCCTCGGTTGAAAATCGAAAATCAATCACGTGATTAATTAGTGGGTTCGATTGGCAGTGGGGGAGGGTGCAATATTTTCCATTTTTTGTTGAGGCTTCAAAGGCATCACATAATATAGCGAGCGATGCGCGCGCTTGTGTCACACTTCCCCCCTCTCGTCCCTGGGCGCCCATCACTTCCGTTTTCATTTTTTATTACGGTATCCGTCCGCTTTCCACCAAAATAACGCGTAGTGTACATTTGCTTTCGTTTGATATTAATAAAATGCAACATTCACAGCCGGGCGTTTGTCAAAGGAATGGCAGAAACCGCAGTTTTTAGTGGACTTCAAAGCCAGCATTGCCAATGATCGCGAAACAAAATAGAAAACAACAAAAGTGTGTTAACTTTCTGCCATTAACTCCGGCTGTATGTTTGTTTTGTTAATATTTAATTGCATCCCAGTACAGATTACGCAAGGCAAAATCACGACCACAAGGGCCAGTGTGTTTCAGCCAGTAATTCATTTACAACACTTGTCATGTAAGAGCAGCATGAAATATTAATAACATCGTGTGGAAAAAGTGCTTTATCACATGAGTGGTTTTGTAAACGCCATAACACATCTAAGTGTTTTTAATATTAATACGAGCGTAATGGAACTTAGATGGGTTTAAGAGAAGTGGTGCTTTTCAAATACAAACAAGGCAAATAAATATGTGTTTAAAAAGTGTAATGCGTAACAGTCACATACTTTCTCTACCACGTGTGCAGTAGTTAGAGAACATGTATTCACCCAAAAATTTCACATCGTTAACTCATCAGAAGTACACATTTGAGACACCCTGTATAAAAACGAAAGAAAGGAAGGAAAAGGAAGTTTAAAAAATGAGTGTGTATATGTGTGTATGTATGTAAGCATGTATGTATGCATGTATGTATGTCTGTCTGTCTGTCTGTATGTATGTATGCATGTATGTATGTCTGTCTGTCTGTCTGTATGTATGTATGTATGTATGTATGTATGTATGTATGTATGTATGTATGTATGTATGTATGTATGTATGTATGTATGTATGTATGTATGTATGTATGTATGTATGTATGTATGTATGTATGTATGTATGTATGTATGTATGTATGTATGTATGTATGTATGTATGTATGTATGTATGTATGTATGTATGTATGTATGTATGTATGTATGTATGTATGTATGTATGTATGTATGTATGTATGTATGTATGTATGTATGTATGTATGTATGTATGTATGTATGTATGTATGTATGTATGTATGTATGTATGTATGTATGTATGTATGTATGTATGTATGTATGTATGTATGTATGTATGTATGTATGTATGTATGTATGTATGTATGTATGTATGTATGTATGTATGTATGTATGTATGTATGTATGTATGTATGTATGTATGTATGTATGTATGTATGTATGTATGTATGTATGTATGTATGTATGTATGTATGTATGTATGTATGTGTGTCTGTGTGTGTATGTGTGTGCACAGGATAAATCAAGAACAAAACGTCTATAACCCAAGTTGGTATTTAAGGTTTTGGCTTTTCTTTCTAGTATGCTACGTGGCGACTTTTTTCTAATTCCTTCCCACTTTTTAAGTTTCATATAGAACCATGACTTCTAATATAATTTCTTTACTATTTAGTGCAATTTCGTGTAGGAGGGAATTCTTTTAACATTATTGTTTTTTTATTTACTTACTGCGTAATGTAGCCATACTGAATAATTCAGTGCAGCTAAACTATGCTTGTTTCTCCACTGAACGCAATGCTGCCAACAGTCTTACTTGTCCCGAAATTACACAATCTAGCAGACTATCGCCCGGTCAAATTTTGTGACTCATGCACTGCTTTGCACATAAACAATCGTACGACTCGACGATAATGGAGTACTCCGTAGGAGCGTGGGCGTTGCATTTAGACTGTAGAGCGTATTCGCATCCCTCCTGTTGTTGGGGCATATCGTCATCCGCACCTCATTCGTTTCCACGTCGATCATTCCCAAGATCCAGTTGCCCTCTACGAGGCGCCCACAATGAAACTTGCGTCGTCCTATTCTGCATTCGTCGATTTGAACGACGTGGCCGGGACCGCCAGTTTCCCCCCTTGCAGTATACTTGGTGTCATGTGACATCATGCACACTTCGCGGCAGTAGACGAAACAGTCCGTGAGCTCATACATGTATTTCCTACGGAGCACTCCATTATCGTCGTGTCGTAGGACTGTTTATGTGCGAAGCAGTGCATGAATAACAACATTTGACCGGACGATAACTTAGCCTGTTCAAACCTTTTCACACGGACCACGTCACATGTCTTGGGCATTTTTGCAGAGGTTGGCTACAAATCTTACATGCCTTTCTCATGTTGGCTGCAACGCGAGAATCGGTTTGGTCGTCTGCTTGTGCATGCGTATAAGTGCACCTTTGGACTTACAAAATATTCTCACGTCACACAACAGAAAGGTTCTCCATGATTTTTAATGTACTAAGATACGGATACGAAAAGTTTTTAACACAGGTATTCCAATTCATAAGCAAGTATTAGCTCTTTTTTGTGGCCATGCAAAGATCATAGAATTTCAAGGACATGAAATAACGATCTGCTTTATGAAAAATTGATTTTCTTTATCCTTCTTCTGCCTGCAGGGAAATGTGTGATGACAGTTTATCTCGATTAAGAAGAAATGGATAGATAAATAAGCTACCTATGTAAAAAACTGAAGCTGCTGACAGTGAAGTAAACTAAGTATTAAAACATGTGTAGTATTTAACACCCGCTTTTACTACATACGGCACTGCAGGCGGTGACACTGATGGTACATGAGATGAAGATGGAGCACCGGTGGAATGAGATGACGGGGGAAACCGGAGGTCCCGGAGAAAACCCGCCCCAGCGCCGTGTTGTCCACACAAATCTCACTTTGCGGTCGCCTGGGATCGAACCCGGGCCACCTTGGTGACAGCCAAGCGGTCTGAACTCTGAACCACGGTGCGGCCTGTAACTAAGTATTAAGAATAACTAAACTCTATAGTAACACAACTTCACTATTTCTTATGTTATTCACAATTCTTTGTGAATAGTGAAGTTGTGATGCTATAGTGTATAGTTATTCTTAATAAGAAAAATAAGCATTTGTAAGAACAGTTTGTAAAAGAGTGAGTAGAGAAATTTATGAGAATCAATTTA
>CM060948.1:212556487-212578987 GCA_030765055.1 Mantis religiosa
TCTACCGGGGAAATACGAGTCAACTGGAGAATTTAATGTCAGGAAGGCACGTTGACCATGGTAGCTCAAAGGTTAAGAGCGACTGGACGGAAACCAGTAGATCCGTGGTTCAAATCCCGGCCATGGCATTGAATTTTTCATGTTGACTCTATCCATCAGGTATTAGATCTGTTTACGTAAGAAGGATGGAATTTGTTTTATAGAACTAAAATATAAAGCAATAGATTGTTAAATCATTTTCAATGCATGTTCAAGTTCTACAGCAATAACTATGAGTGTTGGCGGCCCTGCTTCACCCTGCAGCGAATGATCACCGCGCAACAACCAGATGCAGCACGCATTTGTGCGAAAATCTAGAGAATTAGGATATCAGGGAGGCAAGAGGGGAACGTTGTACGCATGCGCAATGCTGATTACCGAGCTTACATGCTCTCAGCACGTTGAATTCAAGGATATGTTCCATTAGTGACGCAGGTGTTTTCCATGCAAATAGAGGTCAGTGTTGGTCATACTCGATTTCTTATACTTAAAATAATGCATTGTTATTTACATGGTCTTTTAAAATTTATACAATGTGATTTATAAAACAGAAAAGAGCGTGCTGCAGCACTGCAGCACGTAAGGACGAGCTGCCCCTGAATATTAATTTTTCCAAATATCTTGAAAAATGGGTCTAACATTTTTTATTTAAATAACATACTTAAAATAGTTATATGAAAAACTATATATATGATAAATTTTCTGGGAAGAGTGCTAGAAATCCTCTTCATTATAAATGACCTTTCCATTTCTAGAATCTATAGCAGAGACAAAATCATACTGCACTTAAATGTAAAGACATTTGAAAATTGTGGCACGAGCCACATCCGACTTTCCGATGATATAATAATGAAACATTTGAAACTTCTGTCCTTTTCATTTGTTTCTAGCAATGTGAGAAAGATTGCGGAATTCTAAAGTCATAACGATCCACTTTTAAGCATCTAGCTATCGATTCGGTTTCCTCTATTCCTCTTGTACCACCAACAATGTGTATTATGAGATTATATATACAAATGTCAGTCCCGATCAGAATAAAGCAAATAGAAAAAGTCAATTTACATGACTTTCTTCAACAAATTATTTTTGAATAAGCTTATTCGTATAATACGCTTCACGTTAATCAAGATAACCATTTGTAGAAATGATTTTATTACATCTTTCACTATAGATACGAGAGTAGGGCAATACATAGAGGTTTAAGCGATGCGAAGCTCAAGGCAATATCAAGGAATTCCTAGGAAATGGTTTATTCCGATAACAAAAAAGTATTTGAAATAAATTATGTGCGTTAATGAACTTTACCTTCTATGTGCAGGAAGTTATTCTTTATGTCTTACGCTTTACCAGAATTGTAAAGTTCATTCACGATGAACAGTGTTTCTGAGGCTATTCCGAGAAAATTTTACATATCATTGCACTTGCTATGAAAATACTGCAAACATTTTAATCAAATCGTTACAGCAATTTTTGAGAAAATCAAAAATTTTTATGCAGTTTCTTTATAAAGGATAGTTTGGGTTCTGAGCAGCACATTTTCTAAAGGGGTTTATTGTTTCAGATACCTCAAAACGTTATCTCAAGTGAAATGTAGTTATGGAATATTTGTGTGGGTTGCCATAACTTCTATTTAAATGTTAGAGAAAATAAGAAGCTAGCGTAAGAATAAAGCACTCGCATGTTGCCATGGTAGCTCAGTAGTTAGAGCAACCAGCCTGAGACCGGGAAATCCGTGGTTCAAATCCCTGCTATGGCAATCTAACTTTACTTTTCCAAACCTTGTCCTACACACGGATATACTGAAAATAGGATAAATTTCCATGAATTGACCCAAAAGTGGCCTTAACTATGACAGACGGGACTTAAAGCAGCTATAGCATTGTAAGTCGTCATTAAGGTGTGTATCTCATTTTTAGATGACATCTGCCTGCGATATACCGGGAGAAAACGCGAGTCAGTTGGACAATTCATTGTCCTGCTGTCACGTTGCTTCGTGGTTCAAATACGAGGGCTGTTCAATAAAGAATGATCACAATTTTTCTTTCACAACGTACCTTTCCTCATCCTCATAATTTGATGGTCCTTCTCAAAATAGTCTCCCCTGCATACGATGCAGTTGTCCCAGGGTTTCTGCCAGTCTTCAAAGACATGCTGGAAACCATTTTTGAGAGATCCTTCCAAATTGCCTCCGCAGCCTTCACCACTGCTTCTGATGATGGATAATGCCTCCCACGAAGGAGTTTCTTCAAGTTAGGGAATAGAAAAAGTCACATGGGGCTAAATCCGTATTATAGAAACATGCTTCACGTTGATTTTTGCAAGATATTCAGCAACAACATTGACAATATGCGGCCGCGCATTATCTTGTTGCAGCATCCAGCCTGCTTCACGGAAATGTGGTCTTTTGCGCCTGATATGGACTTGCAATGTTTTCAGGACATCCCTGTAGTATTGTCCAGTTGCTGACGTGTGTGCAGGTACAACATACTGATAAACCATTCCATGAATATCAAAGAATGAGATGACCACAACTTTCCCAGCAGAATCAACCACTTTTGCTCTTTTGGGGATTGGTGATGAAGGAAATTTTTACACTGAGCTTTACTGTTTGCTCTCAGAATCAAAATGATGTAGCCAAGTTTCATCAGCAGTGATTACGTTTGAAAGAAACTCCGGATCTTCCTCTAACATCAACTTTAACTGCATGTTACCTCCATTGCCGCGGTAGGCGACACTGAACATGTCTGAAACTACTACGGCGTGTTTGCTTCACATTAAGCTAACAAAATATAATAAGATTGAATGTTATTGTAAAAAAAAAATATGACTGTAAAAAATTATGACCATTCTTTATTGAACAGCCCTCGTACCGGATATGGCACTGAGTTTTTCAGTCTCTGACTCTACGTGTCAAAATTCTTTCCTACACACGAGTAATGTGGGAAAATACAATCAGTTTGCGTAAGAATAGTTTTCAGAAGCTTAGTGGGTAGAGAAGCTCATATAAATGGTTCACATCAAATAAGTCGGCAGCTTGTTAGTGAATGGTAATAGTATCGGTATGTTGGAGTAATAGGCTACATCAAGCAGTTGTGTTTCTGATCAATGCACACTGAAAAAGAAAAATAATGCGTATTTATTGTTTTCGGATTTTAATGTTCTAACTTTATTGGCGGCATTGGTTATTATTCCATAACGCATTCGATTATTTATTCATCTAGTAGACATGCCGTGATCTGACAGCTGACACAATGGTGATGTGATTTTAAACAACACCAGTAAGTAATTATTATGTATATAACCTGCAAAATTTTATTCATGGAACACTCTTGATAAATCTATTCTAGATTATGGGTTTCATCAGATAAATTCCTAACCTTTCCTGGGATTACCTATGTATGGAGTGCATTCATAATCAGAATTTCAATTGGATACAAACCAGAAGACTAAGCATGCTATTTATATATTAGCTGTATTCCTCATAAAGACTGCACACAACCCCTATGGGTGCAACGCTGCACGGAACACCTTCGCTCACTTTGCAGATGTGATACTTTGCACCGCATGGCGGGTACTTTTCTTATATTTGGATAAAAAAGTTGATCCTGAATCGTAAACCTGCCAGTTTATTTATCTTTATGTAAAGAAGTCGAGGGGCGTAACATCCAAAGAAGGGGAAGCCAAGAAGCATAGTGATTCTCTATAAATGCATCTGGATGTTGATAGCGGAATTATGGATTGGTAAGATTAACATTTTATAAAGATAACTAAATAATTACCCAAATACGGGGATGACAATTCTGTCTAGGAGAAGCCATTAGCTAGCCGATATCGAGTTATCTAGAAGAAACTAGTATAAGTCAGTGTAGACGTGCCGATGAATACCGCTGTCTGGAAACCTATAGCTCAAGGTTTTGATACTCAATAACTCAATATAACTCAGTAAGTTGAGAAATCAAGAGATGTGCAAGATTTGACAGCGCATGATGTAGGAATTGGTGAAATAGTAATGACTTAGGTGTCTTACGTTGATAAAAGAGGGTGTATTTATAAAACTGGTGTCTTTTCTTTTAGGTCTTACAGAAGTGTAATCGATTATCGGCAGTCCATGGCATCTAAAACATGTGCTCGAGCTATATACATACTTGATAGTTGCAGCAAGGAAAGGTTTTCACTTAACATTTCACTCACTGCAATTTATACCTCTGAAGGTAGAAGGTATAGGACTTAAGTAGTTACTTGTGAAGAATCAGAAAGTTACATTCGTATGCTCATATAGTCTACAACTCGCTTCAAATAGCTTATTTATTAAACTCCATTTATTTTATCACTACACATTTTCTGAGTAAACGATCCCATGGTTCACAACTGTAGCAGTCGGCAGCAGTCATTAAAAACGGAGATACTTGACACGGCATTAAATATGTCACACACAAGGGAGGACATCAATGGAAAGATATACCCCATTTGTGAGCAAACAAAAGATGCCAGCCGTCTTATGATGCTCAAAGAACATCTAGATATTGAGATTCATAATGCTTGTGGCGGATTCTGCAAAGAAAGACTTCGTTGTCGAAGTTTATAGGAATTCTCCCTGTATAGTATTGGTGTATTTATTGAAGTGGCATTCCCGAAGTATACACCTTTCCAAACCGAAAACTGTCCGAGTAGAGGGCTGCTTCTCTCTTCAGCTACCGTGACGCGAGCGTTGTGTACCCCTGACCCCCGCGGCACGTTGGCATGACGCTATCAGAAGAAAGTTTGGCCGAATATCTCAGACCCTCCGGAAATATGCCTGTGCGGATTTGGTTGGACTCGGCGGAACGTTCTCAGGTGCGTCGTTAGGCCTTCAGTATTAGTCTGGTAAGCTGGGAGAAAACGTCCTAAAACATCAACCCTACCGAGGGTTATCAGTAGTCCTCCGCAATAGGGATGATCAAATTAAACTGGCGCATCCACTTCCGTCCCTGTAAAAGTTGAGTGGGGAGGCAGTGCCTTTTAGATCCAAGGGCGCTCTAAGAAAGCTACACAGAAAGGAGTGTCACTAGATTGGCACCTTGCCCTGTTTATAACTACGGCTAGGAATAGAGCTTCGACCACATTTGCAGTCTAAAGAAGCATCCACATAGATACTTCATGATAAATAATATATTTATGATGTGTTTCAAATGCGAAGAGTTCTCGCCTGTAGCGAATCATGCGTTAGAGCCTTCGCCGTTGCCACCTCGTCATCCCCACTCTTTTTGTATCTCCCTCTCTCTCGCACGCTAGCCAGGGTTCGTGGCGCTAGACGTAAGGAAACGCAAACTGAATTTTCCAAAGTTTTATAATAATGCAGTTGTTTAAATCACAATTGCAACACGAATATTCGTATATTACGCAAATGTTTTAAATATTTAGTTTAAAGTTAATTATAGTTTACGAATTACTTATTTTTTCTAATCCAAAAAAATACCAGCGGTGCATCCATATAACTATGAATGTTAGTTACGTTAAGAGATAATTCGTCAATGTCATTGTCTTCATCGTCTGAATACTGCAAATTTATGACCATTGGTTCCAGAATCTCGTTACGTGCTATTTCTTTCCAAAAGTCGTCTTCTTTAGTTTATCTGATTACTCACGCAGGTTCCCCAGTCTTGTTGTGTTCCTTGTTAATTTCTTCGTGAATAAGTCGTTCAATGTCAGTCGGTTTAAAAATATTATTTCTGTTTGCAACATAATTTTAGCCCTCATTAACTCTATTGAATTGTTCTAGCAGTAGTAAGGGGGAGAGGTGGCTCGCGTCTCATTTATCCAGCTAATACACTTTTTCATGGAAGAGTAACTGAATAATGCTGCTTTGAACTCTCTAGAGCATAGAGTAAATAGAGATTACGAACCACTCATAAACAAAGATATAATGTGACTAGACACGTTCTGCCAGACCAGCAGGAACTGTATTGTTTCCTCTCATCGAATTTAACAAACACCTTGGCTTATTCGAAGTACATATTTCTTTTACCACGTCATGTCAAATGTTTACGTTTCAGTTCTGAGTAATTTCAAATATACGTTCGCCCATACATGCCAACCAATAATGATATTCATTACAGTGCTTACGTCACAATGCATTGTTATAATATAATGGTATCTACTTTATTTGTATTAGGAAAACTATTTGGGCTAAGCATATGGATTTTTTACAGTTATGTTAAATACATTACCCTCTCTCCTTCCTCATGGATCATTTTTTGCAAAATCTGAACTTTTGTCTTAGCGCGAATAGTATTTATTGGAGATTGATTAGCTTGCCGGTCGTCAGACACCACTCTGGGGCAGTGTAATACGACAACACCGCAGGACTCCGATTGGTTGCTCACCTAGTAGCGCTCAGGGACAAACACCTTCCCATTTGAAATACATAATAGGTGCGTTTCTAATAGCCGTGTGTCAAGTAATCTGTAACGTGGTTGAGAAACAATCGTAAGGATGTATGTTACTGTGTGTTAAAATTTAATTCAGAGTACTGTTTCGAATTCAAAATCAACTTGTCTAAAATTTTTCGAAACTTACTCCAAAAAAAACCCTAAATTATCATTACAGTCCAACAACACCGGAATCGATCATTTGAACTCTGCCTTGCGCTGTTTTCGAGTAATAAGAGAGCCATCCCGGTTTAGAACGTCTTATGTGGTTGCAGATTCCATAATTGTCAACAGTAATACTCAGCAGGGTGGAATATTGCCGTCATTAGAAGCAATATTTTGATGTCAGCTTAAAAAAAAATATTTTTTTTTTATCCTTCTATACTGCTTACCTCAGTAAGAGAAAGTATTCCATCCAAAAATTCGATATAAAAATGCCACTGGAAATACAGGTTTTCAGAAACCTAAATCCAAAAATGGTGTTCTGTGTGTGTTATGTGTGTGTGTGTGTGTGTGAGAGAGAGAGAGAGAGACAAAACTTACTCCAAACTAGGTTAAATAACAAACTTGGTATATACGTTCAGTGTCGTCCAAGGATAACATACTAGATACCACACAGGATCCCCCTTCTCGAAAAATTATACAGTTGTCATTCATGATCTAAGGGTAACATGGTAGCCTCTTATTTCCGAGGCCGCGAGTTCAAACCTGGCGCAGGGCATAGTCATCCTTAACATGAATCCCTTGGGAAGGTAAGTAAAGCTCGGGGTCTCATGTAGTAGGTTTACGTTCAAATAAAAGCACCTCAAGCCTGATGTAGAGGCCTCTGAAAAAAATTAAAGGATATTTCATGCCCAATACAGAACGGGATGCTGAGAAACACAGCAGTTACAGAGAGCCTATAAGTAAAAGCACAGTTTTAATTTTCCCGGAAATATGTAGTTGAAAACGAGGCCATACGCTAAACTTATCTACATGATAAAATATGTCCATGTTCGCAGGTTTAGTCGCGTTAGTCTCTTTAATATGAATTATTTCCTATAATTCGTAATCCATAAGAGATGGACAACATTTATTATAGAAATGAATTGAAGTATGGAAAGGTAGAGTCAGACTGAAAAATTCAATGCCATAGCCTGGATTTGAAACACAGATCTTCCGGTATCCGTCCAGCTGCTCTTAACCATTGAGCTACCATGGCCAACGTGCCAGCATGACAAATTCTCCAACTGACTCCTGTTTTTTCCAGTAAACCAGTAGGAGTTCTCATAAACACATGAGACAACTACCTTAATAACGACTTACTATGCTGTACGTACTTTAAGGCCTGGGCTTTATAGGTTAGTCTGACTCTACCTTTCCATATTTCGTTCTACACACGGCTAGTGTGAAAGAACAATTAATATCCATTTATTGACCTAACAGTGGTGCGAACTATAAAGCCAGACCTTAAAGTACGTAGGGGAAGGTCGTGCAGTATCGGCCGGGTTGTTTTCTAACTTTACTCTGTAACTGTGGTAGTTAATCGGAATCTTACTATATTATTCTCTTACCTCAGGACATGTTCTATCGATCGTATAATGTAATGATTTTTATTTTTTATTTATAGTACTTTTACATTGAAAGTAGAAAAGCTAGAATTATAAGGCTTGTAGAAAGTGTCTTGCCGTATCGGCCAATGCCTTTTCTGTTACAATATAGATTGTCAGTGATACATTGCACTGCCACATATAGAACAATAGTAGAATACAAAAGCATGGGAACTTATTATCACTACTTCTGCCCAGTTCACAAATGTTTAGCTCACTGGTTTACAGAGATCGCAAATATAGCGCTGCTATAGGCCTCAGAATATCTTCCGTGCGCTAGGAGCTACACTAACCACCATTGAGCACTCAGAGCAGACAGACAACTGAAGAGGGGAAGAAGATATCTGACTATAGCGCACGTGGATGCACAAGCTTGCTAGTGCTTACTGGAAATTGTGTCACATGGAGGCGAAAAGGGATATCACAGTAGTGGCCTGTACTGCATGCCGGCCGATACTGCACGACTCTCCCCAACAGCAGTCGTAATTAAGGTAGTTGTCTCATAGGTCTCTGAGATCTCCCAGTGGTTTAACGGAAAAAACACGAGTCAGTTGGAGAATTTAATGTCATGCTGGCACGTTGGCCATGGTAGCTCAATGGTTAAGAACAACCGGACGGAGGCTAAAAGATCCGTGGTTCAAATCCCGGCTATGTCATCGAATTTTTCAGTCTGACTCTAACTTCCCGAAATTCATTATACCAAAAATGTAGATCTCGTTAAAGCACCAGTTTATGTAAAATTAAACGTTTTGTGCAGTTAACTATTTTTGAGACATCCTTTGTTATAGGTTTTGATTTTCATTTTTTTCTCCAAGCCCAAAAATCTCTATTTTCTTGATCATGCAAAGAACGTTTAATTTCAAAGCCATCAGTTAGCGATACGCTTTCTAAAATTCTGATTATCTGTTCAGCATATTCTATCCTTCTTATACCTTCAACGAAAACGTGTAATTGAAGTTATATCCCTGTCAACAAGAACTCGATAGAGGTATATGCTTTCATAGGAGTAGCTTATAGAAGAAATATGATTATTCTTATATCTTCAACGGAAACATGTAATGGAAGTTATATCCCTGTCAACAAGAACTCGATAGAATAACAAGCTTTCATAACAATAACTTATAGAAGAGTGAGTGAAGAAAATAATATGAATACTTTACGGGCTATTTTAATGTGCCTGTTATAATGTGTCTTTCTTTAAAGAATGAGTTGTGCAAAATATGCAGACGCTCTTAAAGGCGCCTGTATTCCTTCTCTGTTATTTCGTAGCTCTCCAAAAGCTGTCTGCTTTCCTTATTTCTGTTTTCGTTGCCAGGAGTGAGCTGTCTTTGAGTGCGGAGATATTCCTTCAGGAACAAACACTGTTGCTGCTGGTATATAGCAATTTTCTTTCAACTGTGTTTGTATTTCGAGGTAAGAAGGCAGCATGTCACTTAAAAGCAAACTCTTCCCTGGCGCTGAGCGACTTTTCCAACCTAATTTCTCCAACACTTTTGAAGTTTCAAATTACACACCCTTATGCTTGAAGAAATCTTGTGGGGTTTCCAATATTGCTACTTCCCTGTGTAGTCTCACCCAAGCTTGTTTCACTTTCTGGTTAAGGGCTTCCAAGGCAATCGATGCGGTACTGAGAATCAACAACATGCAATTAATATTCTAATCCAAAAGTCGGCTGTTGAAGTCTTGGGTTTAAAGGTAATATTTTCATCCTGTTTGTATTTCCGTGTATCTGGATCATATTGCCAATGTTGTATGTACCTGCTGGAAGTATATGCGTTTTGCTTCTTTTGTTGGTGACTTACTTAGAATTTCCTTCTGCATTTTTCACTGTGGCTTTATTCCATTTTACTTTATCTATTAGTTCTGTTTAGTAAGTAGCGAAAGTACCGAGCGAGTTAGCTCAGCGATAGCGCGTGGAACTCGCATTCTGGAGGTCGCGGGATTGATTCTCCTTCGACCGCCCATTCTGATTTGGAGTTTTTCATGTGTTTCCCAAATTAGTAGCTGACATTTCCATGCAGCGATTTCTTTTCCAATTATTTTCTGTTATTCCGTGTCCTTATCGACTTTCAGGTGTAGGTGCTAGGTTTTGTAGTGCCTAGCCTTGCCGGACAGGTGGTGCAGGTGTATGCTCAAACGAAAGAGTAGCCTGTCAGCCTAGGGCCTGTAGTGTCATGTGGTTCCTTCACCTAATCCCTTCATTTGGGGGAAGGTTTGCCCTAATGAATCTAAGTATGTCTATATGTGTTTCCATCTAATGTGTAACCCTAATCCAAATTAGAGCAAGTACTTCACCCAAAAATTCAGTATGTGATTTTGCTGATTTTCATTCATTTAATCGATTCAGGGAAAGATTAAACGTTTAAATGAAATGTTGTAATAATTTACTGGTAAACATACTTCTTGATCAGATAAGAAGTGTAACTAAGACCATATGTAGTGTTTAAGTTCAATCTACCTCAGTTTCTGAACATTTGAACAAAATTGATTATAGATTATATCGTATAGAACGTTTTAATCACAAAAGTTCAAGAAAAATAAAAGTCAAATAAGACTTGGGATATAATTACAGGTCACTAGACCGTGTGTTCTTGAACATTTAAATTAAACATATACAATATTTTTCACAATTTACATTTTACTTTTTTTAAAGAAAAGCAAAATCTATGAAACGTAGTCAAATGATGTCCCGTCAACATCCAAGCGTGCCATCACACAGCCTTTGCCACAGACACAGAGTTTGCTGACACTCGAACCCGCGACCTCCGTATTTCAGTGCATGTTCAGTACAGCACGTGTCGCAGTAACGATCAGGCCTATTCAAGTCAGTTGCTTGAGACTGTCCCAGACGGCCTCAACAAAACCTGTTTCGAATTAGAGCAATACCGGCATAAGTAGGAAAATCATTCAGGTCTGAAAGGGTTAAAGGATTTTGAGTCATAGTGTGAAATTTAAGCTAAAGCTTCCAGGTATTTCTTAAGGTAAAAAGAAACAAACAAAAATAAATAGAAATAAAAGCTAATAAAAACAAAAAAATAGAGTTTTCTAGAAAATGTTGACCACGTTTCAGTTAAGCATACCTCTGATAACTCTATTTCTCCTTCACCACGATTGACTCTGACATGAGCCAGAGGGAGGACCTTGAAATTTATTGTCTCTGATTCCGAAGGGACACTCCCTGAGAAATAGAGATGAGGTAAGGGCTTACTAAATGCATCGGATCAGATGGAAGAAGAATTCACCTAGCGACACGAGGAAGAACGGCTATGGGAATCGAACCCACGACCTCTCAAAGACGAGAGACAGACACTATCGTCCAAGCCATCCCGCTTGGTCTTTCTACGATTACAAGGTAGCTGTAGAGAAAATCAAAAGAATACTTATTATGTGCTAAAGAAAATTTAGAAGATACAAAGAAATGTTCTGAACAATAGAAAACATTTTCTTGGCATCGTTATTTATATTTGTTTAAGACTTTTCACAGCATCCAATTTCTATTTTTACGTTTGTCTAAGCTTTTATATGCATAGGTAAACAGTTCTCTTTTACGATCTTTAATGACTATAAAATGATGGGTAGTTAATGTGCTGAATTCGCAGCGAAGTGATTTCCCCCTCTGCCAGGTACTTAATCGGAATAAAACCCTATTGTTTGCTCCGGGCGACTTGTTCTTGTCCGTAACGCCGAATAAAATGGCCCGGAAAGCCTAACGTTCAGCGCTGGAAGACAAAGCGACACATCAGTGGGGGAAGGACATAACTCCTGCGTAAAGCAGATCGTCAAATGCCTTCTGAGAACTCGCAAGATGCGGACTAGCAGCAAATCTCTGTGCTCGTAAACGTTTATATAGCATCGAAGATCGTGCACACGTGCTTTTGTTTCCTACTGTGCAGCATTTTAGTGCATTGTGTTGATCAAAGCTGTCCAACGGACATTACACCAAGAACATAAAAAAAGATACAGTGCATACAAAATGTTAATGAACTGTTTCAAACCGTTGATATATCTATTTTATTCATAACTAATCACTTTTTGATATAGTAATATGGAATCATCCTTTGATCCTCGGTTAATTTATGGCTTCCAAATTTAGAATTTCAACTTAGTATACAAACATAGACCACTGTGAAGACATTTCTTAATGTACATTAGTTTAAGCAGAAAAATAAACCCTTTTTGATATATAAATTATTGAAACTTCAGCTTTTTCAATGTAATCTATAGAAGATAATGAATTTCATCTAAACTAATTTAATTTTTTTTAACCATTGGAAAATAATTCTAAGTCGGTAACTCCTGATGCTCCGCTAAACATTTCATGAGTTATGAACTGTGAATCAGGGCTTTTCGAACAGTGAAAAATGCTGAAAAAAAATATTCGATGAAAATTCATTTTGAAGCTTTGTGTGGTGAGCTACTTAGAGGTACAGGATACACGGAAAGCGATTGTCTACTTATCTTCTGTACTGCATCTTTGTCTCCAAACCAATTACTTCCCTTCTAGTGGAAGTGTGATCATATCATAGTGTTCCATAAACCTCATTAGCCTAAACATCTACCAGGAAGCTGTCGTCCTATCAGGCTTCTACCCACACTATCTAAACTCTTTGAGCTCATCCATCGCCCTCTCGTGCAGTACCTTACCATTAATTGCATTATTCCTTGTTTTCAATTCGGGTTTTGCCCAAAGCACTCTACTGCTCATCAACTGTTGAGGTTAACTCAACACATTGTTAGTGGCTTCGATCATCGTCAACATACCCTAGCTATTTTCCTTGAGGTAGCACAAGCATTTGATAAGGTACGGCATTCTGGCTTGCTACTTAAACTCTATCGCACTGGTCTCCTGGACTACTTAATCCACATTATTACCAGTTTTCTCATCGATCGCACTTTTGCGGTGCGCATTGGAGGTATTCTTTCAACTAAGCGTCCTATTACAGTAGGCGTTCCACAAGGTTCAATACTGGTACCAACTGGTACACCTCCGATATTCCAGACATGGCTCCAACCTCAATTGCCCTGTATGCTGACGACACAGTGTTATATTACTCTCACTACAATCTACGGTCTTCTGTACAAAACTTAAAGCTCTCTCTTGATCGCCTCACTCATGGTGCATTTCGCTCAATACTCAGAAAGCTGAAGCTAAGACTTTTACTTTACGGCGCTATAATCCACCTCCGCCTATACACCTTTTGACCGATCATGTGCCATGGCCCCTTCACCTACACCAGTCAAGTACCTTGGAGTCTTACTGGACAGTCGGCTTACGTGGAAGCCTCATATTGATTGCACCATTACCCTGGCATCCGCTCGACGTTCAAAACCCTCTCCTTTATTTCAGAAGCACACTTCACTTGGTTTATAATCTTCACTGCTCCTGTACAAATCTCTTGTAGCTGCCAGTATTTGTCACCTGAAGCGTCTACAGGTCGTCTAGAGTCGATTCCTCCGAATCGCCGCCAATGCTCCTTGGTTTGTCCGCAACCATCAGCTGCATCATGAGCTGGGACTTCTTACTCTCCACCATTTCATCCGACAGATTGCTCGACGCTTCTTCTACAATCTACGCCACGTTCCAGGAGCTGTGACGTATAGCATCGGCGTCCAAAGTCACTGGCCAACGCGACTGAAGGACTTGCTTTACAGTAATGACACTTATACTTCTAAATGATCTACTGTTCCACATTTGCTTTCCTATTCTTCTTTTCTGTTGTGTAAATTCTCACTATTGAAGTATGTATACCATTTGTATTAGTTCAGTATCACATTTGTATTAGTGCCGTAACACATTTGTATTAGTTCAGAGGAGGCACACTGTCCTACCTCTACAATGTTATTATTCTATAATTATTTTGTATCTTTCTCCCAGATCTGCAAAGCATGTATTATTGCTGACCGATCTAATAAAAAAGAGGTACAGGATCTTAAATAGCCATCCGTGGCTTTAAAATTGTTGATATTAAAAAAACAAAAAACAAATCGTGCAGCATGAAAGTGCTAGTTGTAGATATAATGAAACTGAAAACAGAAGAAAATTAGCACATATTCTTTTTTTACCGAAATCCATTGCTGCATTGCCATAATGAGGTTTAATAACACAACAGTATCACATCCATTTCCACTAGAAAATGATATGTACAATATACATTCTTCTGTAAATTTAATTGAAATATTGATGTTAATAACAAATAAGGAAGCACAACATACTATGAAATAAGTTACAAAGGATATGCTGTTTAAATTTAGGGACAATTTTGCGGAAATAATTAAATAATTTATAATGTGGTAGAAAGAACCATTCTCTCAAAATAGTGTTCCTCCGTGTGTCAGTTTCTCCTTTGCTCTAGCATAGCCTTCTAGAAGAGTCAAAATATAAAGGATAAGCATGTTACGTGTGCATAATGCTCTGAAATAACTCCTAGAATCTACATATTACTACTTTTATATGTAGGTATATATCTTTTTGACTCTACCCAAATTTAACTGTATCTCGATAAGTTCTCACTCTCACTTTTTAGCTTTTTCTAGTTTCAGTAACTTCATTTTCTGATGGACGGTTCACTCTCTTGGGAATCTAACGTAGGACTTCCCCCAATCTCTCCTGTAGTAGCACTACTCTCTGCACTTCGTAGTAAACGACAAGCTCACTCAGAGAACTGAAATAATTATCGCACCAGAAAGCTCTCAATTAACAAACTTAGCAATTAATTACCTTCACTGTCTCACTCGCGAATATGCTGGCGATGAAGTTCCTAGACGTTCTAGAGAATGGACATTTCTAGAAGGATCTGAGTACCTGACGGTAGTTTTTCTGGCGTTTTCGCTTGACAAGAGAGCTATCTCTGTGCTTATCTGTCTGACTGCTTGAAGTCGACCTTCCAAAAATTGGGCCATAGCCAACGCATCACAATGTATAATAGGCGAACCTTCCTTATACGTTGTTGACCTCTCAGATGTTATTACAGAAGTAAGTGATTATTATGCACAAAACGTTGTACGTTTATATTTAGCTCAGTTTTACTTCTTTGGGTTAAAATGTTGTGATTAACGCGTAGCATTCTTCTAGTCCCCGTGTGATATATATGGATCTGGGTTTAGGTTTCCCTACAGTTGGCCAGGTCAGACTGGAGGAAACTGTAGCTCAGATGGTAACCTTTTGGATTCATGCTTAGCAGAAAAGGTTGAGATTTTTAGGTAATCCAACGAAACAGGTTTAAATTCTAAGTGTATTAAATCAAAGATGCAACAAACAGCAACATTACCTTATACAAAATGCTCTTAGCTACAAATACACAAGTTAACTCTACAGGGAATGGCGGGCTAAGAGAGTGAGTAATTCACAAGTCGTCAGAAAGTAATGCCACACGTGACGTCACGTACAACGCGACTCAAAGATGCGACATCTCCCCCTGGTCCTCCAGAATCAACGCCAACGTTGATTAACATTTTAAAGTGTTGTTGATTTAATTGACCATAATAATTTTAAAAACTTTCTGAGAAAAGGGACCTGCTTTGCATATATGAAACAAAATTATCTTGCTTCTAAAATGCTAAAAGTTTAGCCACATGTAAAGAAAAAAAGAAAATAAATAAAACACTGTCACTTCACACAACACCGATGAATAAATTTGATGAACCATTTGTCCACAATATTGCGATGCACTAATTCACTGTTAAAATGTTTGAATCTGCTTACACTGTTGAAAAGCTAAGAGGACCAACTGACCTTTCTGGTATCCTCTAAAAGCTGTTATGGGAACTACTTCCTACACCCGATGGGTAAAGTCTGTTTAGTTACTGCATGTGCAGTTCCGAGTCAAAGGAACCAGAGCCGCCCGCCCACTAATGACCGTCATAAATCTATCTCCACACTTCAGAAATGGAACACTGTAGTTGAGGACCAATAGCAACCCTGATTTTCTCGAAGTGACAGACGCATGTCTACTCCACGTGGAGTCTCAGTTGCCAAAGTTCCAACTGCTAGTTGATCTGCTTCTTTACGTGCAGAAATTCGTTGTGTGTCACAATGTGGAGACCGTAGGAGAGAAATGCAGTGGTAAATGCAAATGAAGTATAGATAACTTTCAGTCAAGTGAAAATAAAGTGAAGAAAATGTGAATAACTGGGCCGAATTATATTATTGGAAAAGCCTAAAAAATAACAAAGCTATAACGGGAACTGCTTCTAAGCAAATTCAAGCGCTTGTTTTGACACATATAAATATGTGCTGACAAATAATCTTGGTAAGGGATCATGCAATGAACCTGATGATAAATGCTGGGTATTCACAGAAATACAGTGAGAAATATTGTGACGAAAGGAATACCAAAGACGCCGATCAAGTGTGAAAACAAAAGGAAACGCTTCTCTAAAGTAGATAATTTCACGTGCGATTTAATTCGTCGAGAAATTTATAGATTCTATGCAAAAAGGAGAGCGCCCACCTTAGACGAATTGGTTGCACATTTGCAAGAAATTTGTGATTTTCCTTATGGGCGCTTCACTTTGCGCGGTCTCCTAAAGGAGTTGGGTTTCAAATACTGCACTTTGAATAAGATAAGGGTTATTATGGAATCAAGTAGAATTGTTTGTCAAAACTAAGGAAGTTTTGCAATAATGGACATAAGATAATTTATTTAGACGAAACCTCGTACGTTACCCATGACGTTTCGAGAAAGGTGGCAACCTTGCAGAAAGGTCTGGGAGAAGGAGGGTCGGGGGTTGTAAAACGATTATAAGGGTTCGTCAAAGGTAGAAGCCGACGTGCACACGCGTTTACTAAACAGACTTTAAAGTAAGTAGTAAATGCCCTTACTCGGCTGACAGGTTCAGCTGGCGACCTGTGCCAGTCTGAATATATATACACTAATAAATAAATAAATTTCATACGTATTTGTCGTTAGGTTTATGCAGTGTATAGTAAACCATTTATTGTACATGGTTTCTCGATACGTATTCTAGCTGTCGCAGCACAAGACAATAGGCATGTTGGATGAGTCATCATTATTATCGAACCTGATCAATGCTGTGTTCCTGTTAAGAATACAGATGTCATTATTACCCAGGTTGTATCTGACCACACTGATGATGACGGTGATTAAGAAGCACGCCTAAATAATGAGTCCTCCCACTGGGCATGAGGCAATTCAAGCCACAGATATTACGCATCGATTTTTATATTCGTAAAGCCTAAATAGTGATTTAATTTAATGAAGAGTTCTGTGATTAGTATAAATAATCAACTAGTTTTAATTGTAGCAAAGAAAAATTAACTATTTTTAAACCGGCGTAAAGCACCTACCTTTGAGGTGTTCTTGTTTATTTTAGTTGCATGTTCATGCTATAAATAGTGTATTGTTATTTATGTTTCTTTCGTGATTTTTTTGTTTTAAGTAATACCATTTAGTTTGAGTAACGTAGTAATACAGTTTCGGTTCCATAGACAAATTGAGCTTTACGTTTCCTCTCGTTACGTTATAAAGTATTTTGATATACATTAAATACACACGTGTACACACAAAAAGATAACAATAATTTAAAATGTGAGCATTCCTTTATATTGTAATGTAACAGTTGATATTGTAACCTGTATCTGAACATGAGGTACAACGGAATTTCAATGAACGCTTTAAACCGTGGTGAAGCTGTACAAAACGGAATATTGAGTGCAAAAACGATAGCACACGCACTGTCATCGGTGTGCAAACTTAACGTGTTTTCTCTGTTATGTCGTTATGTAAAACTATCCTGCAACCGCCACAGATGAGGGTGATAGTTCGAGTCCTGGTATATGCATACATTTGTTCATTTATTAATTGACTCGTCACACAAGTAAGTCACAGCACAGGCAATGAGAACAGACTGCATTATATATGTGTATGCATGGTGCATAGCCCTTTCTCTTGTGAACAGTGCTGCAGCATAAAGCTCCATACATAAATTTGTTTTCTTGCTTTGATGGAATGTCAAATGTTTTGATGTCAGAATTGCTAAAAATGCTCAACAAAAAAGTGTTACTTTCACATTCAGCTTTTTAATTGCTGGTTAGTTTTATATAGTGTTTAAACCGAGCGAGATGGCTCAGGCGGTTTCCTCTGTGGCCCTCATTCGGGAGGTACGTGTTCGATTCCCGTGGCTGATCTACCTGACTCATGGGCTTTTTCGGTGGTTTTCCCGAGTCGCGAGTCGAATGCTGGGTAGGTTAATTACATCCTCCGAATTTTCTGTCCCTCCATTTCATCTCCATTATCATTTCACATCATCTCCCACCTGGTGGTCTTTTTCAGGGTAGAAGTGCCGGCGGGAATCTCGGTGGTGCATGGCAAGATGAGTTTCCAACTGGTAAATATTACTCGACAGATCGCTGAGGCGTATCGACCTTCAGGTGACCAGCGCTGTCATCGTTCTTTATCAGGTCTTATCTGGTCGATTGGAAGAGTGAAATATTAGTAAGTTTATATACAGTAAGCTACGGAACACAAATAGAACGATTGGAAGCTGCGTGTGTCTATATGATATGTTTTCTCGCGTCTGCCTATGTATGATACATTGCTGTCCAGAAGGCATGATTATATCTGAAGAGACCATACATACACTGGACTCACAGTGTGTGTGCGATAAGCTGAGGTAAACATCTCTGTGTTGCGAATTTTTCCCGATACGCCTTCTCGGTTTGCCATGTAGTAGTAGGGAACCTACCGTCTGCACTGTTGTGGCTCCGTGGCTCCGTGACTCCCTGCCTCCCCTTACCTCATCCTTCCTCCCCAGTTGTCCCATTTGGGGCTTAGGTACAATAAACCACAGGGTTCGGTGCCCAATCCCCTCCCTAGTAATCCTAATACAAAGTATTAAAAGTATTCATACAAAAGCTTGATCTTCTATTCTAGTTGAGATAAACGATTGCATAAACAGTTTCATTATACGTTTAGTTATAGACAGAAATGAAATAGAAATAGTCAAATGATTGGAAACTATTCTCCTTCCGTGATATCGCGAGAAGTTGGATGGCACTTTTTAAAAAGTGACAACGTATTGAGATTTTGAAAACAATAATAAAGCCATATGTTAGATACCGCTGGAACCACAAGAAACGTACTTGAAATAATTTTATTGTGTCTTAAGGATACCTATATTTTGTAGTTATTATGTGTTTCAAGTGAGAAAGCGTTTGTCCTTGAGCGCTACCAGTTAAGCAACCAATCGGAGTAGTCGTATGCGGTGTTGTCGTATTGCATTCCCGCTAAGTGGTGTGTGACGAGCGGCAAATTAATTAATCTCTAAAAAAAATACTATTCTCGCTAAGACAAAAATTCAGATTTTGTAAAAACTGATCCATGAGGAAGGTAGAGAGTAATGTATTTAACATAACCGTAAAAACCCCATATTTTAAACTCAAATAGTTTTCCTAATACAAATAAAGCAGATGTCATTATATTATAACAATGCATTACGACGTAAGCACTGTAATGAATATCATTATTGGTTGACATGTATGCGTGAACGTATATTTGAAATTACTCAGAACTGAAACGTAAACATTTGACATGACGCGGTAAAAGAAATATGTACTTTGGATAAGGCCAAGGTGTTTGTTAAATTCGATGAGAGGAAACAATACACTTCTTGCTAGTGTGGCAGAACGTGTCTGGTCACACTATATCTTTGTTTATGAATGGTTCGTAATCTTTATTTATTTTAGAGAGTTCAAAGCAGTATTATTCAGTTACTCTTTCATGAAAAATTGTATCAGTTGGATCACCTAGACGTGATCCACCTCCCCCACATTACTACTGCCAGAACAATCCAATAGAGTTAATGAGGGCTAAAATTATGTTGCAAAGAGAAATAATATTTTTAAACTGACTGACGTTGAACGA
This sequence comes from Mantis religiosa, assembly GCA_030765055.1. NCBI lineage: Eukaryota > Metazoa > Arthropoda > Insecta > Mantodea > Mantidae > Mantis > Mantis religiosa. The sequence goes on from CM060948.1 coordinate 212,576,405, forward strand.
CTTATTCACGAGTAAATTGACAAGGAACACAACAAGACTGGGAAAACTGCTTGAGACATCAGATAAACTACAAGAAGACGACTTTAGGAAAGAAATAGCACGTAACGAGATTTTGAAACCTATCATCATAAATTTGCAGTACTCAGACGATGAAGACAGTGACAATGAGGAATTATCTCTTAACATAAGTAACATTTACAGCTATACGGATGCACCGCTGGTATTTTCGTTGGATTAAAAAAGTAAGTAATTTATTAAATAAAATTAACTTTAAACCATATATTTAAACCATTTGAGTACTATATGAATATTCATGTTGCAATTATGATTTCAACAACTGCATTATTATAAAGCTTTGGAAAATTCAGTTTGCGTTCCCTTAAGTCTAGCGCCACGAACACTCGCAAGTGTGCGAGATAGATGGAAGTATAAAAAGAGTGCGGATAACAAGTTGGCAGCGGTGAAGGCTCTAACACATCTGATTCGCTACAGGCGATATAACATTTTTGTTACGTAAATACCATAAATGTTGGTTTGAGGAAATAAAAAATATGGACAATTTTTTAACGTAAAGATATTTAGAACTAAGCAGACTTTGTCTTCGTATGACATACTTGGAATATAACGAATTTAAATATCAATACCACACGAACCTTTTCCTTTAAAAAAAAAAAAAAAAAAAAAAAAAAAAAAAATCTGACTAAATTTCGTATCTAACTTTTGAATGGAAAACAATATTGCTACCTATTAAAAGTAGAGGACAAAAAGCTAAAGAAAATGAGCCTACCTGTGGTTTGAACATCCACTTACTATCTTTGACTTGTGAGCCAGTGCTTGATTCAAACTACCGCTCATATAGAGAACGAAGGGCAGTTTAAACTCTTCATGACATTTGGGTACTATACTAATTCAGATTCGTAATTTGCTATACTTCTTGGCGAAATGTAGTGTTACCACAATATTCGAAAAATTGCATTTCTGAATAGAAACATTACTTTTTTGTGAGACGTTTTAAATCTCTGCCACTTTACTGTACAAATATCAGCTACACTTGCAAAGGATATTTCTGATATTTAATTTTTCCTAATGTTTCACGCAATAATCTTGTTTTTCAAATTTTCAGTATAAACTTGGAAATAATGAAGACAAAAAGGTTTCATGATTCTTTCCATGTTATTCCAAATATTTGGATATAGATTACATATTGACTGATAAGAAAATGGGTGTTTCATAATGCAACCCTGCACATAGGCTAAAAGAATGTCAGTTCCTTGGACTAAGGAATTTACTGAGGTAAGTGGGTCGCCTGGCTTTAGGGTCGCCCGGCTATGAGGTGCTCGGCAGCGATCCGTCCAAACTTGCGTGAGGTTGGCTCACAGATCCACTACAGCGGGTAACAGAGAAAGCTCGACACGGTAGTGGAGGCTCTGACGAAGGCAAGAAGTTCCAAATCGCAAACCTCTGCACCATATGTCCGCCGTCGACTGATCCGCAACCTCGGAGTCGTCTTGTAACATGCAAAATGGAGGGAGGGCTATATAGGAAGACACCAGTTCAGCATCTCTCTTGTCAACCAAGGAAAAACGATGCAAAAACCAGAGGGGCTGCCTCCAGGGATCGACCCGAATGCGAGCCTCGAACGTTACACGGAGCCATCTCGCTCGGTAGCGATATAGGTATACCAGTTCCTGGGTTCAGTCCCTCTAATAAGCTTCGGTTCCAAAATATGCGCTCTCAGAGAAAGCATTCTCTGTCATATTGTTGGAGAGGTTGTGCATATAGGTTAATCCTCCACTCCAGACTTCCCACACAACCAAACCCATTATGTGCAGATGCCCAGTGCACCTACGTACCACAATAATCCTCATTGGCTCACTAATGAGGGTAATCAACACCTTCTCTACTCTTGCACATGATTAACTCATGGCTCGCTCGGTTAAACGTTCACTTCAGGTTAATTTTCTACTCAAATATCAACCAGTTCTGCTTTAGTCTTAATCAGTGCCTGTATTTTTATGTGTAGATATAGGATATGCAAGTTTGAGAGAGCGGACTTAACAGCTCGACCTATGGTCATTATATTATTAAACTTCCCAGTTCGCCTCGTCCAGGGGAAACCCCCGAAAGAAAAAATACGTGGTTCAGAAAGGTCGGCCATGGGATTCTAACTCACAACATCCGAAGTGAGAGTCGCACACGTTACCGCGGCGTCATCTGGCTCGGTTTTAAGGCATAAAGGAGTCACATCCTGCATTATGTTGAATATTTTGGTTTATTACAAAAATGTAAGTGAAAATTTGTTTTCCCCTCAACGAAACTTTACAACAAACTGTTTATAAAGCAGTGGAAAAGAATCTGGTGTGCTGTACCTACATGACTCTCTCTACGCACTCTTTAGAAGATATGTCTTCCATCTACTTCATGCTAGAAATAGAAATAGTTTATTTTTCTTTTTGTAATTTACTTCCTCCAACGTTAAGTCATGTCGGACGATGAATGGAATGGGTGAAAGGATACTGAAATGAGCCCAGGGTCCATGGAGCTTAGAGTTGCCCGACATTCGTCTTTTATGATATGGGAAAA